>JAVJIF010010055.1:0-147824 GCA_038442645.1 Agave tequilana
TCTTTACTTTGTTTTTAATTACACTCAGATGATATCAGTGGATAATTATATTTTGGTGTTTTACTTCTAACTTCCTTAGTCCCAGAGGGTGCTGGAGTCTTAACTAGAAGAAAAGAATATATCCTCAAGTTTTTCTTCATCCATAAAGTGCTTCATATATTTCATCAAGTACTTAAGCTCTGTTGATGGAGGATCAATGTGACTAGTTATATCGTGAACTTTTACACTAGATCACCCTCAAGAATCAAATTGAGTTAATAAGGAAAGAATCCAGCATAAAAATCACATGAAAGGAACGCCTATGTTTGCAATATTCTCCACTCATAAGAGATAATTATGAAAGTTCAATGTATAGCTTAATGTCTACGAAGAGGAACCGTAAGTAATGCGTAACTGATGAAGGCTCAAAATTTAGCGCTCTCAAGAACATTAAAGGACCAATATAAGGATAGCTCGCAAATGACCTAGATGGTATACATTTTGCCACGATGAAGGCCAGTATCAGGATCAAGTTACTGTGTGAATAACAATCCCAGAAGTTGTGTCCTTATAAGAAGTCCAAAAATTATCGATTTTGATTTCGAGGTATATACAACAATACTGAAAAATAATGATATTTGCACATGTATTTAAGTGTGGAGATCGTCTCACTCTTACAAGATTTCTATAATTTCGATTCTGAACACTTGAATGTCATATGATGACTGGTTGAAGTAGGAATTTCATTGAGGACACACAAAGATCTCTCAAAATATTTATTATTTCTTTCTAATTATTTACGAGGACAGATCCTGAGTTACTTCTTAAATAGATTCAAACATATAAAATTTATATCATAAAAGAATATAACCACATATGCTATTATAAAAATGTGGAGAGATGTGTACTTCACCCACACATACATGAAGGGATATTCCTAAAAATAAAAGAAACAGCACATATACTACTACCATCTACAAGGGAAAGAACAAGATTTTAGAAATAAAATTTATTTATAGGAATCAACCCATACCACTTGAATATTTGAAATACAAAGCGTTATACGTGAACCCCGACGAGAGGACATATACTTGAACACATAATTTTTATAGAACAATCAACATTCATTATGAAGCATATTCAGTTCTATACTTAACTCAACATGCCTCTTTATTTATTCTTAAAATTCTCATAGGGCCCCCCCTTAAATGGTATTCATAGGGAGGAAACTAATTTCCGACATGATTTATGCTTTCTTTTGTTTCTTAAAGGATTCCTAATGTCCAACCAACGCGGGTTTAAATCATGTGCTTAGAGACACTATTATCTTTCTAATAGATAATTAAATGACATTTATAATTTGAGTTAACTAGTAAAAGAAATTTCAGAAACTCCTCAATCATAAAAGAAAATTCTGCAACTCAGGAATCTTGACTAGCCTGTCGTATTTGACGATAACTTTCAGTACAGACCCTCATTGGGACACCGTAAAAGCCGTTAGAAAGTAGATTCGATTATCTTTCTAACGTATATTACATGATACCTATTGTTCTTAAAATGCAAATGAACTGAACTAATATTTACAGATTATAGTGTTTGACAGATTTATGCCCCATTTCAAGGGGCTAAAATTTGTTGAATTCATAATTTGTTCTTTATCATTTCCATCCAATTCAGAATCATAATCAAACTAGGGACTTGAACGTTTATAATCCTACTACAATCTTGATCCATCATCATTTTAACCCATTCACTTCTTAATCTCAAAGATAAAAGATCTACCCCTTTTATTGTAACAAGCATTTACATAAGAAATTGTAAGAACTATTGAAGAACATGGATCAAGAGAAATCCCCCTCAACTGATTTTTGATTATAAGAGTTCCAAAGCAATACAAATTAATTATTGGAGGTGGATCATAACATGATTAAAAATTTCTGAATTTGAGAAAATTGAAATTTGGTTTAATCAAGATAGAATCTCCCTCACCTTCTAACACTCGCCACCCGTGCCCCCATGGCGGCTGCCACCGCTCGCGCGCGCCCGCCGCGCCGCCGCCTGGCCCGCGCGCTCGCCGGTGCTGCCGCAGTTGCCGCGGCAACTGCTGTTGCCGCGCGCCATCAGGGAGAAGAGGGAGAGGATTTTGAGAGGGATTATGTGAGGTTGAGAGTTGGAGAGGAAGGGAATTGAGATTGAGAGATAGGGTTTGAGAATTTTGGGGAAGATAATGAACGGATGGCTCCCTTTAAGAGGGGAGAGAGAGAGAGGGTTATTAGGGAATTAGTTCTCCCTATTACATATAAACCCTTATATATATACGTATTTATTCTTGTTGGCCCAAAAGGTTACACTCTCCAATTGTTTAGAGTTTTGATGATAACAAAACAAATAAGAGCTATTTGGTACTAATAAGTTTGTTCAAGATAAGTTTCAGATTAGTACCATATTTGGAGGCCATTGCTTAGCTTTTGCAAGAATTTCTAGGTTCATGGAGCATATAGGGCAAATGGCAAAGCAAGAAAGGACATAGAAGAGAAGGCTCTAGCAAGGCATTGCTTGACTTAAGACTTCTTTTTGCTCAAGAAGACTTCATTAGATTTATTTTTAGTTTATAGTTTTGTTAAAGAATTGTGATAGGTTGAAGCTCAAAGTTCCTACACACACTTTTTGTACACTTGACTTTCCTAAAAGATTTCTCCTATAATATGTACAAATATTTTTAAATACAATCTTTGCTTACAAACTCATTTTATGTTTTATACATATCTCTAATCAAACTATTTTGTTAAATTTCAAGATCTCCTCTAAATTTATTTCCAAACTCAGTTTTTGGTCTGAGCCGGTCGACCGTCAGGTCGATCGACACTAGTCAGGTCAGAACGGTCGACTGACCCAGTCGACTGAGCTTCTGGCAGTTTGGTGCGTGCATGTGTGCACGTTTTTCGGTCGACCGGGCGGTCGGCTGACTGAAGTGCAGTTGCTCTCTATTTGTGACCGGTCGACCGAGCGGTCGACCGAGAGCTTGCAACAGCTCTTTTATTTGAACCCGGTCGACCGGTTGGTCGACCGAGAGAGTCGTTTCAGCCATAACGGCTATTTTTTTAAACATGTTTTATTTTTGTCTTTTTCTTTCTTAAAAGTGTTTAAATGATATTTTCTGAACCTAATACTTCCTAATTAGCATTAAGTGGGTTTACTCCTTAATCCCTAGCCCTCTCCTATAAATAGGGGTGATTATGGAGAGGTTTCTTTACAACAAAATTTGCAAAAGTTTCAAAAGTTTAAGGCATTCAAAGAGTTTCATTTCTTGGTTTTTGTGCTGAAAATCTCTCTCATTTTCTAAAGTGTTTTTCAAACTCTCTGATTTCATTTTCTTTTTCAACTTACATACAAGAGCTTCATCCTACTCATTGTTCTACAAGGATTTTGTAAAGGAAGAGAATTTTTCAAAAGAGAGTTTGTGGTCTTTTGATCACCAAGAGAATACTTGTACTTGAGATTGTGGAGTTGGGTACTCCAGTGTTTTGTAACCTCTTGTGAAGATATAGTGGTTAGAAATCCTTCTGGGTGAAGGCGGGGACGTAGAGCTGGGTGCTCGAACCTCGAAAAATTCTTGGTGTTTGCGTTTGTTTACTTGCTCTTGCTTCTTGCTCTACTTTCATTGCTCTTATTACTTGCTCTCTACATTCATAGCTATATTCACCTGTTTCATATTCATATTGTCAATCTTATACTCATACAACAAGATTACATTGTGCACCTCAAACTCTTATTTAGAGGAATCACGAGGAAGGAGTTCAGAGCCATTCACGGGGTATTCGGCTTCTAGTCTTGTTTTGGGTGATTGTTGCATCATAATTTTTAATTGTGCATTGATTAGCATTATCACCTATTCACCCCCCTCTAGGTGATTTTCAATTGGTATCAGAGCTTGGACTCTAAGTTTGGCTTAATCCTTAGAGAGATCCTTAAAATTTGCTAATCATCATTTGCATTCCTTCATTCATACACTAGTAAACATGGCCGACAACATCAAACCCCTACTAAATTTGATGGACTTAATTTCCCTATTTGGAAGGTTTGGATGACTATTTCTTACAATCTTTAGGTAGCTTAGTTGCAAAATCCTTGACCAAGCCTATGTTATACCCGATAGTGAGGAAGCACTTGGTCTGACTTTACCTTTAGAGAATATGAGGCTAACTCCAAGGCCCAAAATTCCCTCCTAACCGCCTTGAATGAGGATGACCTTACACGGGTAATACATTGCCAATCCGCCTATGAGATTTGGCAACATTTGTTGGTCACACACGAGGGGACATCACAAGTAAAGAGAGCTAAGATAGATCTCTTGAGGTCCAATATGAAAGTTTAAAATGATTGATGATGAATCTATTGATTGCATGAATAGAAGGTTTACTAAAATTACCAATGCTCTTTCCTCTTTAGGTGATGATATTAGCAATGACTAAAAGGTGCGAAAAGCGATTCGGGCTCTTCCTTCATCATGGGAGATAAAGGCCACCACCTTGAAAGAGTTGAATAACAAGGATGAAATGGACCTCATAAGTCTCATTGGAAACTTGAAGACTCATGAGATGGAAAAGAAGGCAAGAGAAGAAGCGGCTCCTCAAAAGAAGAAATCCATAGCCTTCAAGTCTTCCTCCACTCTTGATGACGATGAAGTAGATGAAGAAGAAGATGAGGAGCTATCCCTCCTTGTGTGAAACGTGAAGAGAATGTACCGAAGAACAAACTCAACTTTAGAAGGAAATTTGAAGGAAAAGAGGAGAGAAGAATCATTTGCTATAATTGCCGAAAGCCCGGACACATCATGGCCGATTGCCCGGAATTCAAGAAAAAGGTGACTTCCTCCTTCAAGCAAAAGAAGCCGGTCGAAAAGAAAGCTTACAAAGCCACATGGGATTCGAAAAGCGAATCCGAAGACGAGGTGGACACGGTGAACATGTGTTTCATGGCAAACACACCCAAGGTAACCTCTCAATCTCCTAAAGAAGAAGATGAATTAAGTAAAGAGGTGCTTGTACATACTTTTGTTGAACTTTCGGAAAGCTATGATAATAAAAAGATAGAATGCTCAAAATTGGAAAAGGAAGTTGCTTTTCTTAAAATCAACTTGCTATTGCTTCTAAAGAAAAGGATGAAATTTCTTCAAATCTTATTTCTACTCAAAATGAATTTAGTGCTTATAAAGTTGCTTGCAAAGCAAAATTTCCAAAGATTGATGAAAAAAAATATCTTCGTTAAAAACTAGAATTGTTGATTTTGAAAAAGTTTTGAAGGATTGTGCTTTCAACACTAAGAAACTTGAGGAAATGTTTTCTAAAAAGCACACTTCTCATGCTAAAGCTTCTCATGTCAAAATTCCTCATGCTCACACTACACACAACACTCATGCTAAATCTACACATGCTCACAAGCCACACACTCACTATGCTTTTAAATATGGTAGAGTGTATAGATGTACTTATTGTGGTAAGAATGGACATTTGGCTAAGTTTTGTTATGACCAAATAAATAGAACAAATAATCTTGTATGGGTTCATGACACTAACACTTTAGGACCAAGAAAATGTGGGTACCAAAATCAAGTCCTAAATTATTTGATGTAAGTACACACCAAGGCTCCAAGACATAAGGAGCGGTGGTACCTTGATAGTGGTTGTTCAAGACACATGACATGGGATATCAACAACTTTACAACCCTATCAAGGTACGTGGAAGGTGGCACCGTCACCTTCGGGGATGACTCCAAGGGCACTATCATCGGTATAGGTAATATTCCAATTGGTGCATCTCCTATTATAGAAAATGTTGTTCTTGTTGATGGTTTGAAGCATAACTTGCTTAGTATTAGTCAATTTTGTGACCGTGGATTTAAAGTTATTTTTGATAATTCTTCTTGCAAAATCTTTGATTGTAAAACCAATGATTATATTCTCACCGGGATTTCGTGATAATAATATTTATATCATTGACATGCTTAATTTGGATTGTTCTACTAAATGCTTGAATGCTTTTGATGAGAATTCTTGGCTTTGGCATAGAAGATTAGACATGCATCTTTTGACCATCTTTTTAAGATTAATTCTAAGGAATTGGTGAAGGTATTCCTTGCTTGAAGTTTGAGAAAGACCGCATTTGTGGTGCATGCCAACTTGGAAAACAAACCAAGTCTTCCTTCAAACCAATCAAGGATATCATGTCAACTAGGCCATTAGAATTAATTCATATGGATCTCTTTGGACCAACTAAAACTAAGAGCTTAAATGGTAGTAGATATGCATTTGTTTTAGTTGATGATTTTTCCGTTTCACTTGGATTTTCTTTTTGGAACACAAAGATCAAACTTTTTCTCATTTCAAGATTATTCGAAAAAGGATTGAAAAAGAAAAAGTTTTTCGATTTTGAAAATAAGGAGTAATAGAGGTGGTGAGTTTGTTAACCAACTCTTCATGACTTATTGTGATGAAAAGGGAATCAAGCATGAAATGTCATGTCCTAGAACTCCACAACAAAATGGAGTTATAGAAAGAAATAATAGAACGCTTCAAGAGATGGCTAGGACCATGATAAGTGAATATGACCTCCCTCAATATTTATGGGCCGAGGCCGTAAACACCGCATGCTATATTTCAAATCGTATTTATTTGTGTAAAAATTCTTCCAAAACATCTTTTGAAATGTATCTTTCTAGAAAACTAATGTTGCATATTTCAAAGTTTTTGGATGCAAGTGTTTTGTTTTGAATACTAGAGATAACTTGGGTAAATTTGATGCTAAGGCTTATGAAGTTATCTTTGTTGGATACTCTACTACTAGTAAAGCTTATAGAGTATTCAATAGATCTTGTCTTATCATTGAAGAATCCATGCATGTTAAATTTGAAGAATCTAATGTGGTTGTTGAGAATGTTGTAGAAATTGACCCATTAAGTGAAGACATGGAGAGACTATCCTTGAAGGACTCACCCGCTCAAGAAGAAAAGCAAGAACCCATTGGTGACGTTCAAGAGGATAAAGAGGAAAGCTCTCAACCACTTCCTAAAGATTGGAGATACGCTACAAATCACCCCAAGGAACTCATTTTAGGTGATGTCTCTAAAGGGGTAACAACTCGCTCCAAACTCCATGACTTATGTGGTAACTTTGCATTCATTTCTCATTTGAACCCAAAAACATCCTCGAAGCCGAGGGGACTCATATTGGTTGCTAGCCATGCAAAAGGAACTCAATCAATTTGAGCGCAACCAAGTTTGGCACCTTGTTCCTAGGCCTCACGATAGACCAATAATTGATACTAAGTGGATCTTTAGGAACAAGATAGATGAGTCCAGAAATGTCATTAGGAATAAAGCTAGGTTAGTGGCCCAAGATTACACTCAAGTTGAGGGAATTGACTTTGAGGAGACCTTTGCACCCGTAGCACGGCTTGAAGCCATATGGATGACACTAGCTTTTGCATCTTTTAAAAATTTTAAACTTTTTCAAATGGATGTGAAAAGTGCATTTTTGAATGGTTTTATAAATGAAGAAGTTTATGTTGAACAACCTCCCTGTTTTGTTGATCATGTTCATCCCAATTTTATTTTTAAACTTGATAAAGCTTTGTATGGATTGAAACAAGCTCCAAGAGCTTGTATGAAAGGCTTTCTAGTTTTCTCATTTCAAATGATTTTGTTAAAGGCAAAGTAGACATAACATTATTCACTAAGCATGTTGATAATGACATTTTAATTATGCAAATTTATGTGGATGATATAATCTTTGGTTCTACTAATGAGTTTTTATGCAAGGAATTTGAAAAGGTTATGCAATGTGAGTTTGAAATGTCTTCCATGGGTGAATTGAATTTCTTTCTTGGACTCCAAATCAAGCAATTGCAAGATGGGAATTTCATATGTCAAGCCAAGTATGCAAAGGAACTCGTAAAGAAGTTTAGACTTGAAGACTCAAAAGTTTGCAACACTCCCATGGCAACTACAACCAAGCTTGATAAGGATGACCAAGGTAAATGTGTTGATATTAAGTTATATAGAAGTATGATAGGAAGTTTGTTGTATTTGACGGCAAGTAGGCCGGACATCATTTTTAGTGTGTGTCTTTGTACTAGATTCCAATCGTGTCCTAAAGAGTCCCATCTTATTGAGGTAAAACGCATCATTCGTTATATTAAGGGCACAATTGGAATGGGTCTTTGGTATCCGAAAACCGGAGATTTCTCAATGACGAGTTATTCGGATGCCGACTATGCGGGTTGTAGAGTAGATAGAAAGAGTACTAGTGGGACATGTCAATTTCTTGTAATTGTCTTGTTTCATGGTCCTCTAGGAAACAAATTTCATAGCTCTCTCAACCGCCGAGGCGGAGTATGTTGCCGCGGGGGCTTGTTGTGCACAAGTCCTTTGGATGAAACATACTCTCCTTGATTATGATTTGCATTATAACTATATAAAAATATTTTGTGATAATACTAGTACTATACATATGACTAAGAATGCAAATCAACATAGTAAGACAAGCACATTGAGATTAGATATCACTTTCTTAGAGATCATTTTGAGAAAGGTGATATAGATATTGAGTATGTTTCCACAGATTTGCAACTTGCCGATATTTTCACTAACCACTTGATTTTGCTAGATTTTCCTTTATTTGTGGTGAACTTAATGTTTATGTTATTGAATAAAATTTGTTTTTAATCCCTTTTGATGTATGACAAAAAGGGGGAGAATGAGTTTATATGGAAATATAAGTTTATATGGTTTTGGTTCCATACGAGTTTATATGCTTTTAGTTTTAGCAAAGTGTTTTTATGAATTCTTGTATTTGAGTTTAAGTGTCTTGCAAGTGTCTTGCAAGTGTTTTATGTCTCATGGCTTTTGCTTGCAATTCACCTCTCTTTTATTTGTTTTGTATAGCATAATTTGAGGGGGAGCTTTCACCTCCCCTATATTTTTTTATCATAGCATATTTGCTTTGTCATCATCAAAAAGGGGGAGATTGTTGGCCCAAAAGGTTACACTCTCCAATTGTTTAGAGTTTTGATGATAAATAAACAAATAAGAGTTATTTGATACTAATAAGTTTGTTCAAGATAAGTTTCAGGTTAGTACCATATTTGGAGGCCATTGCTTAGCTTTTGAAAGAATTTCTAGGTTCATGGAGCATATAAGACAAATGGCAAAGCAAGAAAGGAACATAGAAGAGAAGGCTCTAGCAAGGCATTGCTTGACTCAAGACTTCTTTTTGGCTCAAGAAGACTTCATTAGATTTATTTTTAGTTTATAGTTTTGTTAAAGAATTGTGAATAGGTTTGAAGCTCAAAGTTCCTACACACACATTTTTTGCACACTTGACTTTCCTAAAAGATTTCTCCTATAATATGTACAAAATATTTTTAAATACAATCTTTTGCTTACAAACTCAATTTTATGTTTTATACATATCTCTAATCAAAACTATTTTGTTAAATTTCAAGATCTCCTCTAAATTCTTTTCCAAACTCAGTTTTGGTCTGAGCCGGTCGACCGTCCGGTCGACCGACACTAGGTCAGGTCAGAACGGTCGACTGACCCAGTCGACCGAGCTTCTGGCAGTTTGGTACGTGCATGTGTGCACGTTTTTTCGGTCGACCGGGCGGTCGGCCGACTGAAGTGCAGTTGCTCTCTGTTTGTGACCGGTCGACCGAGCGGTCGACCGAGAGCCTGCAACGGCTCTTTTATTTGAACCCCGGTCGACCGGTTCGGTCGACCGAGAGAGTCGTTTTAGCCATAACGGCTATTTTTTTAAACATGTTTTATTTTTGTCTTTTTCTTTCTTAAAAGTGTTTAAATGATATTTTCTGAACCTAATACTTCCTAATTAGCATTAAGTGGGTTTACTCCTTAATCCCTAGCCTTCTCCTATAAATAGGGGTGATTAGGGAGAGGTTTCTTTACAACAAAAATTTGCAAAAGTTTCAAAAGTTTAAGGCATTCAAAAGAGTTTCATTTCTTGGTTTTTGTGCTGAAAATCTCTCTCATTTTCTGAAGTATTTTTCAAAACTCTCTGATTTCATTTTCTTTTTCCACTTACATACAAGAGCTTCAATCCTACTCATTGTTCTACAAGGATTTTGTAAGGGAAGAGAATTTTTCAAAAGAGAGTTTGTGGTCTTTTGATCACCAAGAGAATACTTGTACTTGAGATTGTGGAGTTGGGTACTCCGGTGTATTTGTAACCTCTTTGTGAAGATATAGTGGTTAGAAATCCTTCTGGGTGAAGGCGGGGACGTAGAGCTGGGTGCTCGAACCTCGGAAAAATTCTTGGTGTTTGCATTTGGTTTACTTGCTCTTGTTTCTTGCTCTACTTTCATTGCTCTCATTACTTGCTCTCTACATTCATAGCTATATTCACCTGTTTCATATTCATATTGTCAATCTTATACTCATACAACAAGATTGCATTGTGCACCTCAAACTCTTATCTAGAGGAATCACGATGAAGGAGTTCAGAGCCCTTCACGGGGTATTCGGCTTCTAGTCTTGTTTTGGTGATTGTTGCATCATAAATTTTTAATTGTGCATTGATTTGCATTATCACCTATTCACCCCCCTCTAGGTGATTTTCAATTCTTTCATAACTTTTCTCTCTAGCCTAGCAATTTGCCACCTCATTCACCTATTTCCCATACACTTTCCCATTTTGTCACATCACCTCTCTCATTCCAAAGTTGCCCAAACTCTTGCCACCTCTTACCCACTAGCAAGTTTACGATATTAATTATTTGTGTAATTTGTGGGGGTTAATGTACATGGTAGAAATACAACTACATGATGATGTGTATATATATAGGTATTCATTCATTTACAAGCATATATATGTATACCAATTATTTTATACACAAAATTAATACTCATCAAATTTTATTCCACTTCCCAATAATTAATAAATAATCATCCCTATTATTTTGTTTAATACCTCAAATCTCAAAATTAGGATATTAAATTAGAATTTAATAATCCGGATGTTAAAGGAAGTCTTAGAGTAAAAAGTAGAGTAAAAAAAGAATATGGAGAAAAAATACGGGAAGAATGATCAAAGTACTCCATTCAGTTAATGATGGTGAGTATACTAGCGATCTTTTCCTATAGTTATATCATGATGCGTGCATAGAGAGCCACTTCACAGTAAGAGAGACACCGCAACAGAATGGGGTGATCGAAAGGATAAACATGATCTTGTTGGAGAAGGTTCGTTGCATATTATCCAACGTCAGATTATCGAAATAATTTTAGGTGAGGCATTGGCATATGCTTGCTATCTCAATAACAGGTTGCCTTCCTCTGCGATAGGAGGAAAACTCTTTTGAAAGTTTCAATGAAAAAATTGCTCAAGACTATGACTCGCTTTGGATATTTGATTGTTCGGCCTATTACCATGTCAAGAAAGACAAAATGGGTATGAGAGAGAAAACGTGTGTTCATGAGTTTCAGAAAAGGTGTAAAAGGTTACAAAATTTGGGATCCAAAGGACAAAAAAATCATCTTAAACAGGAATATCACATTCGACGAGGCTTCAATGGTGAAGTCTACGAACTCTCAGCATATGAAGAATCAGAAGACCAACAAGATATCACAGCAGGTGGAGAGTGATGCTACTCCACCATATGCATATAACTCATTATCATTCGAGATCACACCTGAGTTGACTCAGGGTGGAGATCATGTAGCTGATAAGGATGCTAATGATGATGAGGATCAAGAATAGGTTGTCACGTCCCGCTTCCCAAAATACATTATAGCGGGAACACGACGAGATTCATCGACATATATACACGAGAAGAATACCACACATGTATTTTTGCTAAGCCTCAGTATAGGAAATAAACACAATATATACAAATATTTTAGCTTAAATAATACAAGAATACATGCAAAATGAGTCAGTAATCATGATATACACAGAAACAGGAATAAATATGGAAGTATGGACAAAATAATAAAGATACGTACGAATAATAAAGATCATAGATCTCTTATTAACATCTGTGAAATCATAGGTACTACAAAATCTCTGGGTCCAACCGAGGAAGCAATCTCAAGGTCGTCAGAAAGCGGCCTAGTGAGTGGTAAAATAAAAGAAACAGTAATAATATACTATAATTGTATATCAATCACGATAACATATGATAGAGGGTCCAGTAATACATTATAATTATAGTAGCAATTGATATATATTATAATTATTATATATGTACTATAGCATTATTAATACCTAGCATGTTACAACAGGGTTACCTTTACAGTATTATATAATAAATAATTAAAATAATAATAAAGTCAATTAGAGAGAATTTATATATGTCAAGAATTTATTATTTCATATTTATTCTTTAAACTAATAGTAACAGTAATATGATGATTATCAGTGATTTTTATGAATATTTACACAGAAAATAAACAGTAATCATATTATCATGTTCGTGAGTGTACAAGTAAAATGTCTACATAGAATACATAAAGTGTGAATTATAAATGTAATAACATGGTAATAAACAAAACTCATGATGTTTAATACAATATATACAGACAAGATATTATGCAAGATATCATGCAGGTGGCGAGCAATAGATTATAATTATACAACAATAATAATCAATATTATTTGATATTTCAATCAATCTCTTTCAATTTTCATATCACTGACAGTCCATACTGGAATCCATACTCTAGCAGAACCCATCTGAACATGAATACATGTACCATTATCCGAATAAGAGAGTGATCAAATAGCAATCATTCTTGTTGTCATTATTATTTATGCAGTTTAATTATATTTTGAAAACTCAAAGGTCAAGGAGCTTTAATCAGGTGAGTGTATCCAGTGTGTACCTAAAATCACGGTCATAAATAGCCTCTTAGCAACTGAGACCAAGGCTGACCCGCTAAAGTAAAACATGAAACAGGAAACAGGAAGCACAATGAGCTATAACAGACGGTAGCTAGCACTACCATGTCCCCTGTAGTGGGACTAATATGGATCCATGACATCCACTCGATATGACCTAGTCAATCATCCAGTTTCTTTTAAACCTATATTATATCTATTATAATTTTACACAATAAATTAGGAACAATAACAGTGCATGTAGTATATAACAAGATATCTGGACATGAATATTTCTTATATTATTAAACAGGTAACAGGAAACAGGAGTTATCGGATTTGAAGGTGGCACCCATGGATTCTAGACGTGTCTCTCACTGATTCAAGAGGTGGCCCCCATCACATATGTATGTGGTGTGACACTTTTCTCTGTGTAGCACTTAGCTCCATACGACACTTAGTTCCGTACATTAGATATTAGTAGCCAACATGTCCAGGTAACATGGGTGTCATATCAATATCAATGATACAGAAAACAATCATGTATCAGTCATGTATCAGCATTCAGAAAATATTCATGTAGTTGTAATGTGAGAACAATCAAGTTTTAACTCAAATGAATCTATGTAACTGATACATGAACAAGAAATAACAGTGTCCAGTATAACAGAGCATCCGTATAATGGGAGTATAGTAATATGCGAGTAACAGTATTACATGTAAAGTGATACGAGAATATATAAATAATTATGTCTAGTGTAATAGTGTTTGTTTCAGTATTTCTAATAGTATTATCTAAAACAATGTTATATTAATCCTAATATATAATTATTTCATTGATTCAATTACTTTATCATAATAATCAAGATTTTTAGGTCCCATTATCTGGGTATCTTGTTAACAAGAAAACTTATTTACAATTCGCTATACTTTATTTTATATAAAAGATTGCAACTATTTCATTAACTAATAAATCAATCATTATACAAAAAATATTTATAAAATATTATTTAATTCCACATGGTTTATATATTAAGAAATAAATAATTAGTTACTATAATTTACTCAAGAATGACTTAAAAGTATTCATATTTTAATTCAAAATATATTCAATTAAAAGATTTTTAAAAATAAACACTCACACATATTTTAATTGAAGTGGTTTACCAGTCACATGATTTACATATAATTAATAATTTAATTTTATTCATCACAGTGAAATATAACTTATAAAAGAAAAATACTCACATAGATATCACAAGAATATAGGTCATTCTTTTACGATCGGAACGACTTTAGAATTATCCAAATCAGACTCTGAATGGTCACGATATCATCCAAACACTAAAATAAAAAGGGTTAGATATGTAATATTTGAAAATTTTTTAGGGGATATAACTAATTTTTAAGGGTTAAAAATAAAAACTAATTAATTAGAGGGGCCTGAACGAAATTTACCTTTATTAGTAAGCTCTAATAGGTAGGGTCCATTGGCGGGTCAAACCCGATAACCCAAACCCATTTACTTGTCAATTGGGGAGGGTTTAATATCAGGTTTGGGTTGCTATTGGGTTAAACCCAATAAGAAAAGAAAAAAGAAAGGAGGAGAGCACCTGAGAGGGGGGAGAAGAGGTGGCAGTTGTTGGCCCAAAAGCTCATCACTCTAGTTTTGATGATGACTAACTCATATAATTATAGTATTATTGGTCTTATTGTATTTAAATTTCAGATATTAATCAAGATCTTAGTTAGTGTTTAGCTTCTTTGAAGCTAATACATGGTGATTCAAGAGCTCAAACTTATAGTACATATTTAGTACTCAAGATAGAGTCTAACTCGGAGATCAAGTTTGGATCAAGTCTACTTGAAGAAAAAGATATACAAGAAAATTTGTTTAGAGTTTGTGAGTTTAGATCTCTTGCAAAGAATAAATTAGTTTTGAATTGCTCAAGCCTACACACACACAAAGTTTAAATATTGTCTTTCGTTTAACCATTTTGGACCGTTTAGTTTCACAAGTCTATGTTTATATGATTTTCATCTTAATAGAATAAGTTTTATAGTTTGAAATTTGCGTTGGGTCCCATCTACAGATATTAGAGCTTCAATTGTTTATAGAAACTTATTTCTATGTGTTTTAAGTTTCGGTTTATCAAGTATACATTTTTCGGTTTCATGAATAGATTTTATCAAAACAAATTTACATTGGTTTATACATGTATTGAATTTCATTCATATACATTGTTGCTTCATAAATGCTTGAGTAACTTATTTTGGTCAATTTAGCTCATGTGTTTAAGTTTTGTATTTATTAAAACTTATTTTGATGCTTATTGTCAAAAATAAGTTTATATCATGTATTATGTGTATTAGATTCTATTCATACACATTATGCTTCAAATGTGTTTTAATAACTTGTTTTTGTGTTTGTACAAGTTTTGAAAAAATCGGATTTCCATTTAGAAGTTTGATTTTTTGAAAAATACAGTTTTTTTAAGCTTAAATTTTTCATTTTTCAAGAATATTTCACATGTTCGTAATGTGTGTTGATTTTTGATCACATATTTATGCTATGTTGTATTTACATAAACTTAATTTTGTGGAATTTATTGGGTTTTATTGGAATTTAAATGGGTTTCAAAATATCATTTAAAAATCCCTTTTGTTAGTGGTTTTGGGCTGCTGTCGGTCGATCGCACGGTCGACCAATGGCTAGAGACGGTCGATCAATGTGCACAGACATGCAATAAGACCAAGGAACCAGAGCTCAGTCGACCGGGCGGTCGACCGTAGCAAAGCTCGGCCGACCGACTGTCTGCCAACTGATCCTATATAGCTCTCGAGTTTTTGTCGGTTGACCAAGTGGTTGGCCGACAGTCCCCAACGGCTAAAAATATAGTCGTTAGATGGTCGACCGGCCCGATCAACTGACAAGCCATTTCTGGCACCTTTTTGAGCCCAAGGGCTAGTTTTTGGGCTGGCCCTATATATAGGGGGTTTGGCCAGATTTTATAGCAGATTTTTAAGAGCTATTTTTCTTACATTCAACTGAGTTTTCAAGCAAGTTTTTGGGCCTCAAAATCTACATCTTCTAATTTGTTTCAAAGTTTTTGGAAAAATCAAAGAAAACAAGTTTTGGGAATTCATGTTTTAATTTTTTAATTTCTATATCATTCAAGAAGTTTTCCTAAGTGTTTTTTTGTGCTTCTTTTCTAAAATCTATGTTTTCTCACAAGCTTAAGCTATTCATTGTAAAATCTCTCCTCTAAGATCTTGTATTGTGAGTGGTGTTCTTTTTTATATTTGTGATCAGTTTTTGATATTTGTAATCACTAAGTGTTGTAATCACTCTATTGCTTTGTGCTTTGGCTTTGTGCCTTCCTTATTGTGTGGAGATGATTGCTTTGTGCGTAAGATTTGTGCCTTGGCTTTGTGCCTCCTCTTGTGTAGAGGATTGAGTTTGTATCCTTTGTGGAGTCCTATGTAGAGATAGTCAAAATCCTTCTAGGTGAAGGTGGGGACATAGAGATTAGTGCTCGAATCTCGAAACATATCCTTGTGTTTGTGTTTGGCTATCTCTCTCTAAACTCTACTCTCTTTATATTCTCTATTGCTATTATTGTTCATCTATACATGCTTGGTATTATTCTTGTGTTCATACTTGTTTGATCTAGGAGAGCTGTTAAAGAACCTCAACTCTTATAAAAGAAGAATCTTAAGGAGATGTTTTAGAGCCTTTACCGGAATTCGGCTTCACTCTTTGAATATCTATTGTGGTAGTGTAAAATTTTTTTATTCCATATTATTGACCATTAGATTAGCATTATACCTATTCACTCCTCTCTAAGTATACTTTCAATTGACATCGGAGCTAGTGCTCCTGATATTTGGTTTAACCACTAAGGAGTGATCCTATTTTTGCTGATCTTTATATTTGTTTTACACATTCTTTTTTCACACACTCATGAATTATCTTGCTCTAATTATATTTGATGTTTATAATATTAACATGTGAAAATTTAAAATGAGTTTATATCTTAAAGCCTTAGGATTGCATGTATATCTTGCCACTACCAATAGATTCTATATTGATAATGGCAAATATGTTGAGGCTAATGCACAAGCCATGTTAGCATTAAAGCAAACACTAAGCAAAAATTAATTTTCTATGACTTCTTATTGTGATTCCGCCTTTGTAATGTGGAACACATTGATCTCTCTTGAAGAACAAGCTTCAAATAATGTTGAGAGAGAACCTAGTGAAGAGTCCAACTAAGCTTGCTACATGGTCTAAGGGAATGACTCCCTTGAGGTAATTTGGATTCTCATCTTGATGATTTATCTAATACATCTAATTATGATAATGATAGTATAGATGCACACGTGTTGAATAAAGAGCTTTCCAAGTTTTGTGAGGATTTACATTAGAAATACAAACTATTGAAAAATAAGATTTTGGATTTGAAGAAAGAAAATGAAATTTTATTTTCAAAGCAAGATTTTGTTTTGAAAGAGAAAGTAAAGATTTCAAATGAAAGAGAATCTTTGAAAGCTCAACTTGATTTTATTTTGAATAACAAATGAGATTTTGAAAAATAAAAATGATTTGGATGTTGTTTTAGAGAAAAATAATGTTTGATCCTCAAAACTTGATTTTATTTTGAAAGAAAATGATTCTTTAAAAATCAAATTGTTTTGATTTCTAATGAAAGAGAGTGTTTTAAAAGAAAGCATTTCTTTGAAAAATGCTTTGGTTGAATTATTTCTATTTTCAAAGTGAAAAAAGATTTTGTTTCTCATATTCATGCTATTTCTTCTTTTATTATTGATAATGATATTTATATTTTGAAGAAGAATTTGATTGTTTGGGCTCCACTTTGAGCCAATGTGTCATTGACCACAAGAGATTGGAGTCCATGTTTCAAAAGAAACAAACTCCACATATGCATGCACACCTTCCATAGCATACACACGCACACCATGTTCACACACATGCCATTATGTATGCTTGAGTGTACACATGTACACATTGCGGTCACAAAGGCCACCTTACAAAATTTTATTATAATAAATTAAATGTTTCTAATTTTACAAGTCAAAAATTCGGGTTAGAAAAGGTACTAACTCCCAAGGACCTAAGAAAATTGGGTACCATGATCTGCTTCTATTGCATTTGATTATGTATTTAAATGCAAATTTAGTTAGAATTGTTCCCCAAAGGCACATCACTCTAGTTTTGATGATGATTAACTCATATAGTTATAGTTTACTAATGATCTTCTGTTTATATAGTTTCAAATATAAATCAAGATAATATAGGTGTCTAGCTTCAACAAAGGAGTTTTGAAGCAACACATGTAGATTAAAGAGCTCGAGCGTCAAGATCGCATCTAGCACTCGGTTGGAGTCAAGCTCTTTGGATCATGTTTGGATCGAGTCGACTTGGAGGAGTTCTATAAGAAAACTTCAGTTTGTTTTTAGTTTAGTTTGTTAAAAGGTAGAATATACATTTGAAGCTAAAAAATACATACACAAAAATGTACGTTTTTCAAAAGTATGATTTTAGATTTTAACCAGTTTTAGTTCTGCTGATCTGCTCGACACCCGTTTAGATTTCTTATCATAACTTTTATTCTTACATTCAATTGGCATGATTTAAATTGAATTTCAAAGATAACTTTCAGGGCTACATTTCTTCTTCAATAATTTTTTTCTGATTCAAATGTTAAGGATGTCAAATAATGGGTTGAAGTCTATTCTTATTTTGAAAACAGTTTACAGTTTTTGATTTGACACCTTTCAGTATTTTATTGATAACTTTTTATTTCAAAATGATATTGAATTGATTTAAGTTTTCAATAGAAACAAGACTTACAGAGTTACAAATTATTTCTATATACTTATTTCTGAATTCTGATGTTTTCAGCCTGAAAACTGTGCTCAAAATTGACCAACAGTCTGCCAAATTGGCAGTAACAGCTAATTTCTGGAGGCTGATTTTTACATGTTTTTAGAACGTGTTTTGTTCAATTTTAACAGTCAATTTATAACTTTTAAACCTATTAAAACTATACTATGTTTACTCTTCCTAAAACATATATAAAGGGGTCATTAGGGTTGAGTATATCACAACAACAATTCTATTTGAAAAATCAAGTTTTGGGTTTCAAGAGAAAGAGCTTTTAAGTTTTAGTTTTGTGTTTTTATTTTCAGAATTCTTATTTTAATTTTTGGTTCTCAAAATCTCTCTTTTAATTTTCCTCTCACTTACAAATTCTTGATCTTCAAATTTATATTTTATTCTATAGGGTTTTGTAAGAGAGTTTCAAGAGAAAGTTTATAGTCTTTTGATCACCCAGAGATTGTTCTATTATCTTTGTGCTACCTCTAGTCTAGAGGAGTGTATTGTATACTCCTAGTGGTTGTAATTCCTTGGTGTAAGGTCCCTTAGTGGAAGGTCCTATAGTGGATTGGGAAATCCTTCACGGTGGTGAAGGCGGGGACGTAGAGCAGTGGCTCGAACCTCAAAATAATTCTTCTTGTTTGCGATTGCTTTCTTGTCTCTACTTTTTTGCTTTTTATTTATTTATTATTGTCGATCTATACTCATCACAACAAGATAGCAACTAAGTACCTCAACTCTTATCTAGAGGAATCACGAGGAGAAGTTCAGAGCCCTTCACGTGCAATTTGGCTTCAAGTCTTGTTTTGAGTGATCGGTTGCATCATCTCATTTTATATTGCATTGAATTTTTAATTAATTAGCAATACGCCTATTCACCCCCTCTAGGTGTAATTTCAATGGGTATCAGAGTCTACGCTCCTGATATTAGGTTTAACCACCTAGGAGTGAGATCTTGGATTACTAATCTAGATTTGTATTTGCACATATATTGTTTATACACTTGGATTTCATGGCCCCTCTCATGTATGATGTTACCAACATGGATAGATGGAAGTATAGGATGAGTATATACCTTCAAACACTAGGATTGCATGTTTACCTTGCCGCTATCAGGAAATCTTATCTTGAAAATAACAAGCATATAGAGGCCAATGCACAAGCCTTAGTGGCACTTTGGCACAGACTTAGCAAATAATATTTATCTATAGTTTCTCATTGTGATTCCGCTTTTATAGTGTGGAATATTTTGACCTCTCCCGAGCTACATATGACAAAGAATGTGGAGAAAGAATCTAGTTGAGAAGAGTCTGATCAAGCTTACTTCATGGTCCAAGGAAATGACTCCATTGAGGTAAACTCGGATTCTCAACTAGATGATAGTTCTAATTTTTTTTGTGATGATAATATGGATGCATATGTATTAAATAAAGAACTATCTATAGTTTGTGAAAACTTACTTTCCAAGTACCAAGTTTTGAAAAAAGAAAAGTCTTGAATTAAAAGAAGAAAATAAAATTTTGTTTTCTAAACTAAACATGATTTTGCAAGAGAGGGTTGAGATTTCAAGTAAAAGGGACTCATTGAAATACTAACTTGACCTTGCCTTAAATGAAAACAAAATTTTAAAGAATAAAAATGATTGTGATAAACATGAGGTTTTATTTTCAAAACTTGAAATTGTTTTAAAAGAGAATGATTCTTTGAAAAATAAAATTGTCTTAATTTCAAAAGAACAAGATTTAGTTTCAAATGAAAATAAATCTTTGAAAAATAATTTTTCTTCTCATGTTTGTCATATTTCTACTACTCCATCTACTAGTGATAAACATGTTGCATGCTCCATTTCTTTCTTAATCATTGAGAATGGTATTTGTGCTTTGAAGAAGAGTGTAGATTGTTTGAGCTCCACTTTGAGCCAATGTGTCATGAACCACACACGATTGAAATCTATGTTTCAAAAGAAACATATTTCACATATCCATGCACACAAACCATGGCATACACATGCTTGTCATGCTCACACACATGATTCTATATATGCTCATGTGTACACTTGTACACATTGTGAACGTACGGGCCACCTTGCAAGATTTTGTTATGATAGAATAAATATTTTAAATTTTACAAATAAATTTGTTTGGGTTAGGAAAGGTGCTAACCCCATGGACCCAATAAGGTATGGGTACCAAAATCCACCCCTATTGTATTTGATGTAGGTGTGGGATCTCACATGACGTGAGAGGAATGGTGGATGCAATTGGGCTTGATGGATACTACATTAGATGCATCACCTTCAAGGATGTTTGATGGGAGGACCACCATGGTTTGGAGACCTAGAGATTAGCCCCATTGTTTTTGGTAACTATCTCTAACTCCCATTTTGATTACATGCTCTCATTGATTGATTTTTAGCATGTCTTGATTTTTCATGTTCATTATGTTTAAATGCAATGCTTATTAGACTTGTGATATACATATGTAGTATTTAAGGTACACTATGTTTATATGAACTATTATTTTTGTGTTCTCACTATATTTTAGCTATTGTGTATATCCTAACTCTAAAACACGTGCATTTACCCTAATGATCATATTTGTTTATAATTTTGCACTTTATGATTTTGTTACTTGTTTAGATGATGTTTTCCTTAAAACTTGTGTTTATACTTGTATAGGTAGTGAGCTACACTTAGTTTTTAAGTGTTTGTTCTTCATTGCTCATTTGTACATATTACATGTACATGTATAACCTAGTTTTGATGATTCTTATATCTTAACTTGTTTTCTATATCTTTATACATGTTTTCATAAAATGTATTTATCTTCATGTATTGTTAATTTTGTTTAAAACCATTAGATATACATGTCTATGCTAGAGTAACTTGCTTTTCGTGCAAATTTATTATGGACTCGTTTATGTTTAGGATATGTATGTATACTTTTAGTTTTAGCAAAACATACATATACCTTGAAGCGTATTTAGTTTTGATGATTTCTTACTTTTGATGAAAGAAAATTCATATGAGCTTCAATATCTTATTTTCATGATTTTGTTGATTACATGACTCTTACACTCTATGTTTGGTGTTTATTCATGATTTTTTGTTACATGAGCATATATGTGCTTTATTGTTATTTGAGTGTCTATAATTGTGTGATTTTCATGTTTTCATTGGATATATGACTTATTTTCATATTTGAAGGATTTAATACTACTTTTTCAAAATTATTTTTAAACTAGTCTTTATTCTTGAATTGGTAGAGTTTTTAAATTATGCTAAAATATTTTCAAATCATGATCTTTAAAAACCCCTACCATCAAAGGGTAGATGGTTGGACGACCATGTCTTATATACCCTTATTGAATATCTTTTATCATGTGCATGAAAGGGCGGGAGGAATGAGTTATACACTTGATCTTTAAGAAATTTTATTTTTGTATACTCATATTTTTTTTATATATGTATGCTTCAAATTTCAATTAGTATCAATTCCAATTAGTATTTTCATTTTCATACATACATATATATGATTTGATTGTGCTTGTTTTACAATATCTTTAAGTCTTAAAACACAAATTATGCTTATGTTAGGCTTAATTTTATTCCAAATGTTAATTGGTATCTTTACAAACTTGTACATTAATTTCAACTGGTATTTACTTGATATCAAAATATACTTCATGTTTCACCTTTGATTGGTATCAAAATCTGCTACTAGTATTTTATAAAAAAAATTCAAGTGATACCAACTTTTATTTTGCCATCTACAATTTGATTTCATTGATATCAAAATTTATTTTGTTGATTTCAAGAAATTTAAAAAAAATTTAAATTTGTTGATATGTTTTTCCTATATGCAAGGAGAGCTTAACATCTCCTCTATATATAAAGTTACGTTGAAGTGTGTTACACATATAGTAGAGCTTGACCTCTCTTCTTTACGTGATACATGTGTGTAGGGGGAGCTTAACATCTCCGTTTATATATTATATATTATACTTTATGTAGGTTAGGGTCTAGTCATCCCTTCTCCATGTAATGCATGTATGCAGAGGGAGCTAACTTTACGTCTCTCCTCTTCATGAATGTATATCGCATATACATCTTTATTGTTTGATTGTCCTCACCTCTTTATTGATGAATTGACAAAACGGGGGGAGAAGAATTTAGAGAGTTTATAAATGCATGTTTATATCTTTGTATATGCATATTGTTTTTGTTTAGTATATCTTTGTGTATGTATATATGTTTTTATTTAGTTTATGTATTTTAATTAATATTTATTTGTTTATTGCTATGTATGAGTTAAGGGGGAGCTTCAATGAAGCCTATCTTTAATCCATGCATATATAACTCCATGAGTTTTATCATAATCAAAAAGGAGAGATTGTTGGCTAAAGGCCCATCACTCTAGTTTTGATGATAATTAACTCATGTAGTTATAGTTTACTAATGAACTTGTGTTTATATAGTTTCAGTTATTAATCAAGATATTAGTAGGTATCTAGCTTCAATAAAAGAGTTTTGAAGCTAACACATGTAGATTCAAGAGCTCACGTGTCAAGATCGCATCTAACACTCGGTTGGAGTCAAGCTCTTTGGATCGTGTTTGGATCGAGTCGACTTGGAGAAGGAGTTCTATAAGAAGACTTCAGTTTGTGTTTAGTTTAGTCTGTTAAGGGTAGAATATACATTTGAAGCTCAAAAATACGCACACACAAAAAAATGCATGTTTTTTAAAAGTATGCTTTTGAATTTTAACCAATTTTAGTTCTGTTGATCTGCTCGACACCCTTTTAGATTTCTTATTATAACTTTTTATTCTTATATTAAATTAGTATGACTTAAATTGCATTTCAAAGATAACATTCAGGGCTACATTTCTTATTCAATAATTACTTCTGATTCAAATGTTAATGATGTCAAATATTAAGTTGAAGTCTGTACTTGTTCTGAAAATAGTTTACAATTTTTAATTTGACACCTTTCAGTTTATTATTGATAACTTTCTATTTCAAATGATATTGAATTGATTTAAGTTGCATTAGAAATAAGACTTACAAAGCTACAAATTATTCATATATACTTATTTCTGAATTCTGATGTTTTCAGCCTGAAAATTGTGCTCAAAGTTGACCAACAGTCTATCAGATTGGCAGTAACGGCTAATTTTCTGGAGGCTGATTTTTAACATGTTTTTAAAACGTATTTTGTTGAATTTTAAGAGTTAATTTATTCTTTTTAAACCTGATAAAACTATACTATATTTACTCTTCCTAAAGCCTATGTAAAGAGGTCATTTGGATTGAGTTTATCACAACAACAATTCTATTTGAAAAATTAAGTTTTGGGTTTCAAGAGAAAAAGCTTTCAAGTTTTAGTTTTGTGTTTTTATTTTTAGAAATCTTCTTTAAGTTTTTGGTTCTCAAAATCCCTCTTCTGATTTTATGCTCACTTACAAATTCTTGATTTTCAAACTTATATTTTATTCTATAGGGTTTTGTAAGAGAGTTTCAAGAGAAAGTTTATGGTCTTTTGATCACTCAGAGATTGTTCTATTGTCTTTGTGCTACCTGTGGTCTAGAGGAGTGTATTAGAGAGTTGTGTACTCCGAATGATTGTAATTCCTTGGTGTAAGGTCCCTTGGTGGAAGATCTTATAGCAGATTGGAAAATGCTTCACGGTGGTGAAGGCGAGGACGTAGAGCAGTGGCTCGAATCTCGAAAAAAATCTTCTTATTTGCGATTGCTTTCTTGTCTCTATTTATTTTCTTTTATTCATTTATTATTGTTGATCTATACTCATCACAACAAGATAGAAATTAAGCACCTCAACTCTTATCTAGAAGAGTCACGAGCAGAAGTTCAGAGCCCTTCGCGGGGAATTCGACTTCAAGTCTTATTTTGAGTGGTCGGTTGCATCATCTTATTTTATATTGTATTGGATTTTTAATTGATTAACAGTACACCTATTCACGCCCCCTCTAGGTGTAATTTCATATACTTAAATAACTCTTGAGATACACTCATGGTTTTGTGCGAAATCGATTTATATCTTTCATGTACTCAATTATTATTTAGTTATGTGTGTATATCCTAATTTTGATGACTCTTGCATTTACACTAATGATTAAGTTTGTTTCTCGAGCATGTTTTGTTGTTCTTATGCAAATCTTGTTTTGATTACAGGTCTAGATGTATTTTTTTGTTAAAACTTGTGATTATACATGTACAATTTGTGATTTACACTTAATTCTTATGCTTTACATGTTATGTTGCCTTCGTGTTCTCATTACTGTTTGATTGTACTTATATGGTCGAGTTTTAATAATTCTTGCATTTATATATGTACTCCTTTATTTGTTTTGATATCGCACTTGTACATGTCTTGATTCTTTATAAGAATGTTTTTGCTTCATGTTTTCCATTGAAAATAAGATATTCATAGGAAAACTTACAAAAAGGGTTGGGAAGCGAAATAACAAGTAATCAAAAAGAAAATTACAAGTAGATCTCCTCTGAGATTTCTAGGAAAGTATGCCGGTAGAAATCTGATCAGCGCGCGATCAATTTTCCTTTTGATGATGCAATCGATCAGACGGTCAAGCTGCCTCCTAGTAGGATTCCCTTCTCGCTTGGTTCTAGAAATCGAATATTTGGAAGTAAGAGAATAAGAGAATACTCTCTAAAAGAATCTCTAATTGAATTTCTTTCAGACAATCTTCTCTCTCTAGCCCGTTAACCCCTTTTCCCTCTCTATCCGTGCGTGTGTCCCCTTCTTGGCTCAACAAGGGACTATTTATAGCCAAAATGGGGTGTAACCGCCCCCTTGAATTCAACAAGGCTGAATCAGTCTTTAGCTTCGTGTGAGGCTACAAATGACCTCACAGCAAAGCTATTGCGAGCTTCTAGCAAAGTTAGAGGGTACGTGCGAACGCCTCTCTGCCGTTTATGGCTTAATTGTCTCCACTTAATGTAAGACGAAGTGGGCAGATGTAACCGCCCACTTAAAGTGGCGTTAATCCCACTAAATTAATGGAGTTCACCCATTAATCCCCCATGTGAAACAGTCAATTGATGACGTGGTAAAGCTCATTGCGGAGCTAAGTAATTCGAAGTTAAGCTTTACCTTAGAGCTTCAGCGAAGTTGCCTTCATAGTCCCCTGCGAAGGTAAGACTTAGCTCATAACCTCGGGCGAAGTTACCTTCAAGGCTTGGTGCGAGGTTAAGACTCATCCCATGGCGGAGCTAAACCCTTTTTCCTTCTAGCGAAGTTAGCTTCTAGCGCGAAGCTCCTGGATCAGCCTCTGGTGGGGCTAAATGGGGAGCTTCGAGCAAAGCTAATGATTAGCCTCATAGCGAAGCTACCAAGAAAGCTTTGGGCGAAGCTGTAAGTTAGCTTTATTTGGAGCCATAAAGAGTTTTTTTTTAAGCAAGGTCAGGGGCTATCCCCTTGGGCTCATGCAAGGCTAAGTGTTGAGCTAACTTAGCATCTTAGACCTGCTTGAATCTCTTCAAAGACAACTTTGGCTCACTATCTGCTTCATTGGATCAGTAAGGACCAAGCCGCTGCGTTATCCCTGGTCGTCAGCTTGTCTTCTACTTATCTTTTGTAAATGCCAATAAGTTAGGCGTCTTTTAGACCGGTTGAAGATAAATGTGAGAGTTTTATCTTTTTAGAGTGTTAACAAAACCCCTTCAAAGTTTTCATAAATCTGTAATGGATTGCTTCATATTTCAAAATACTTTGAACTGCTTTGGAATAGGTTCGCCGAGGAACTGTAATAATTCGCTTTCGTGTAGCTTCGCACTTCTAAGTAGCTTTGCCTTTGGGCTTCCTAAAGTAGCTTTGCTTCCAAATAGAGTTGGATTATCAGTGCTCCGCCAGCGCTAGCCTTGTGATGGAACGACGTTCCATTCCCAAGGCTAACTGCTTTTGTGAGTTATGAGAGGGATTGCTCCCTTTTTTGAGTAATAACTTCACTTGCATTTATGAGGGAGATTATTCCCCTTTCTAAAGTTCATTTAACTCCATACGTATTCACGAGAGGGACTATTCCCTTTCTCGAGGTTAAGCATTTAAATGCTTTAACTTCGCCCGCGCTTCTAGGCTTGAAGTGTCATCGGCGTAGTCAGGACATGAGGCCTATAAATAGGACTCTTGTAGTCCTTTTCAGAGAAACATACTTTTGAAAAGTTAGTTCATGATATCTACCCATTGCTCCGGCAAGGAGACTGAAGTGCCTGAGTAGTGGGGACTCTGACTCTTGTTATTACCCGATCAAGAGCTGGTGAGTCTCGGTCATCCAGAGACTTTACCAATAACTAGTGACTTTAAGGAGTTTATCTCCCTTAATTTAGCTTTACCAGCTATCTCAGAGATTGAATTCCCTTGGTCTCTACATTTGGCTGATCTTTGAAAAAGGGTTTCAGCCCTTTTTTAAGCTTCCTGGCGAAGCCAATATTCTACCTGATCAGGCGGAGGATTTTTTCTAGGTGAAGCTCCTGCCTTGACTTGCTAAACCTATCATATAGGCGAGGGTTAGGCCTCACCTTTTCTAGATCAGTTTTAGCTTTGCCATACAAGATAATATTCTACCTGATCAGACTCAGACTTGGCCTTTCGAGGTTGAGCTAGTCTTGCCATATAGGTGGTGCTAAGATTGTGCCCTTCCGAACAAGTCTAGCCTTGCCATAGGGCGAGGTTAGGACTTAACCCTTTTTAAGGCTGTCCAGCCTAACTGTCTAGGCGGAGCTGAGACCTGGCTTCTGCTAGGACGGTCCAATGTTACCGCGCAAGCGAGGCCATCTTTTGCATATCTGCAGTTCATCCCCAGAGCATAACAGGGCCGGATCTGTTGGCCCAGAGGCTTTTCATTCTAGGTTTGATGATGATTAACTCATGTAGTTATAGTTTACTAATAACATTGTGATATTTAGTTTCAGATTTTTGACCAAGATCTTAATAGGTGATTAGTTTCAACAAAGGAGTTTTAAACTTTCACATGTTGATTCAAGAGCTCGCGCGTCAAGATCGCATCTAGTACTCGGTTGGAGTCAAGCTCGTTGGATCGCGTTTGGATCGAGTCAACTTGGAGACGGAGTTCTACAAGAACACTTCAGTTTGTGTTTTAGTTTGTATTTAGATCTTGTGTAAAGGTAGATAGTGTTGATATGCTCAAGTTCACATACACACAAGTTTTAAAGTTTGTTGGTTTTGGTTTTTGTTTAACCGATTTTGGATTTCGTGTTAAAACATAGATATATATCTTATATGTATATTGGATTCTATCAATATATAATATGTTTTAAATTGTTTTTATATCATGTTTTTGCATTTACATGAGTTTTGGAGAAAATAATTTTCCATTTCAAAAATCTAAGTTTTGAAAAATACCATTTTTTTAAAGCCTAATTTTCATATCACAAAAATGGTTCAAATTGTTTATAATATGTGTTGAATTTTAGTCACACATATTTATATTTCAAAGATCTTATAAGAACTTATTTTTATAGAATTTATGTGATTTTATGAGATTTAATTGAAGATAAAAAGACAAGTTTTAAATCCTAAAAACCCAGCCAGACTGACTGGCGATCGATCGGACCGGTCGACTGGACCAGTGGTCGGTCGACCGGCACGGTCGACGACATGCACGGGACGTGCACAAAGGCCAACCTATTCGGCCAGTCGACCGCGCGATCGACCGACTGAAAGCACCCCACTCTCGGGTGGGGGCCGGTCGACCAGGAGGTCGACCGTTGGCTTTGGCCTGGTCGACCGGGTGGTCGACCGGAGGCACAACGGTCATAAAAATGACCGATGGCCGGTCGACCGGGCAGTCGACCAGAAGGGCAATTCTGCCCTTTCCTGGCTGTCAACGGGCAGATTTTTGAGGGGTTATAAATAGCCCCCACTTGAGTTGTTTTCACTAAGATTTTACAAGAGAAAAATTCCTATCTTTTCAAGTGTTTAACAGCAAGTTTTTAAAAGAGTATTTGTGTCAAAAGATTTACTTTTATTTATTTTTGAAAGGGTTGAAAATTTAAAGAAAAATAGAGTATTTGGGAATTAGTCTTTTATCTTCATTTCTATAGCTCCTAGAAGTTTTCCCAAGTATTTTCTTTGTGTTTTTTATTTTCAAACTCTTTATTTTCTCACACTTAAGCTATTATATCTATCCTATCTATAGGATCTTTATTTTGTGAGGAAAATTGGTTTGTGGTCTTTGAGATCACCAAGAGTTGTAACCTTCCTTGTATTTGTTGGTATCCCTCTTGTGTAGAGGTGATTGTGGAGGTTGTGTTTGGTTGTGTTGGTATCCCTCTAAGTGTAGAGGTGATTGTAGTTGGTTTGGATTTGTACCTATCTCTCTAGTGAGAGGTGATTGTTGTTTGTCTTAGTGCCCTATCTCTCTATTGAGAGGTTGATCTTGTGTGGTTTAGTGCCTTGCCTCTTGTGTAGATGTTGTTGTTTGAGAGAGGAGTTGTGTACTCCAAAGTTGTATTACCCAAATCTTCAGTGGAGATTCCCTGTGTGGGAAGTCCTATTTAGACGATTTAGTGAAAATCCTTCTGTGTGAAGGAAGGGACGTAGACCAGTGGTTCGAACCTCAAAACATATTTCGGTGTTTGCGATTGATCCACTATCAGTAAACTCTCTCTCTCTCTCTCTTTATATCTTGCATTAATCCATATTGTTCATATCATATATGCTTGGTATTATTTGTGTGCCTCACTTGTATTGAACCAAGAGAGCTTTAATAGCACCTGAACTCTTATTTAGAGGAATTTAGAGGAGATAGTCCAGAGCCCTTCACTGGGAATTCGGCTACACTCTCTGGTTACACTAAGTGTGTTGCAATTTATTTTTAATTTCGCATTATTTGTCATTAGATTAGCCATACACCTATTCACCCCCTCTAGGTAAACTTTTAATTAGTATCAGAGCCTACGTATGATATTAGGTTTAACCACCTAGGAGTGAGATCTTTGTTAGCTAATCTATTTTGCATTTGCATACTTGTTTGTTTACACACCTGGATTACCAAGAAATCTTATCTTGATAATGACAAGCATGTAGAGGCCAATGCACAAGCCCTAGAGGCACTTAGGTAAACATTAAGCAAAAAATATTTGTCCATGGTTTCTCATTATGACTCTGTCTTTGCAGTGTGGAACACTTTGACCTCTCCAAAGGTTCAAACGCTAAAATATGTGAAGGACGAATCTAGTAAAAATGAGTCCGACCAAGCTTGCTATATGGTCCAAAGGAATGACTCCCTTGAGATAAACTCAGACACCCAACTAGATGATTGTTCTAGTTCTTCTTGTAGTGATGATTATGTTGATGCCGATGCATTAAATGAAGGATTATCTCTTGTTTGTGAAAATATATTACAAAAATACCAACTATTGAAAAAGAAAAGCTTTAACTAAAAGAAGAGAATAAGAATTTATTTTCTAAACTTAACATGACTTTGCAAGAAAGGGATGAGATTTCAAATGAAAGGGACTCATTGAAATCCCAACTTGATCTTGCCTTAAATGAAAACAAAATCTTAAAAGGTAAAAATAATTGTGATAAAGTTTTGAAGAAAAATGAAGTTCTATCTTCAAAACTTATTTTTGTTTAAAAGAAAATGATTATTTGAAAATAAAATTATTTCTATTTTAAAAGAATTGGATTTGATTTCTAATGAAAATAAAACTTTGAAAAATGATTTGAACTCACATATTTACCATGCTAACATTGCTTCACCATCAAATGTTTCAACTGCATGCTCCATTTTATCTTCAAGCATTCAAAATGATATTTGTGTATTGAAGAAAAGTGTTGATTGTTTGGGCTCCATTTTGAGCCAATGTGCCATGAACCACACACGGTTGGAATTCATGTTTCACAAGAAACATGCTCCTCCTATGTTTGCACACAAACCACGGCTTATACATGCTTCTTACGTTCATACACATAACACTATGTATGCTCATATGTAAACTTGTACACATTGTAGACGTAAGAGCCACCTTGCAAATTTTTATTATGATAGAGTACATAATGTAAATTTTGCAAATAGATTTATTTGAGTTAGGAAAGGTGCTAACCCCCATAGACCCAATAAGATATGGGTACCAAAAGCCACTCCTATTTTATTTGATGTAGGTGTGTGCTCTCGCTTGACGTGAGGGCATTGGTGCCTTGAGGTGAATGTGTTCCGAGCTATATGGTGACACTTTTTTGATGCATCACTTTCAAGGGGAGTTTAGTGGGAGGACCACCATGGTTTGAAGGTATAGAGATGAGCCCTTATAGTTTTGGTAACTATCTCTAACTCCTTATTTGTTTTCATGCTTTTAGATTATTGATTTTTAGCATGTTTTGATTTTTCATAATTATTATGTTAAATGCCATGATAATTAGACTTGTGATATACATATGTAGTATTTGAGATATACCCATGTTTTATATGGATTCATATTTTGTGTTCTCACTATAGTTTAACTAGTGTATATATCATAAATCTAAAACATGTGCATTTAGCCTAATGATTATATTGGTTTATGTTTATGTTTTATTTTATGTTTCATATTTTGATTACATGTTTAAATGTATAAAACTTGTGCATATACTTATACAACTAGTGAGTTACAAATTGATTATTATATGTTTATGCTTAGTTGATCATTTGTACCCATTAGATATATTAGTATAGCCTAGTTCTGATGATACGTACATTTTGACTTGTATTCCCTAATTTTTTTGTACATATTTTTCATGAAAATGTATTTAGCTTCATGTATATGTCAATTTTGCCAAAACTTTAAGATATTCATGTATACCCTTGAGTCACTTACCTCCATGCAAACTCTTTTCTGGACTCGTTTATTTTTGGGATATGTATGTATACTTCTAGTTTAGACAAAACATACATATACCTTGAAGCCTATTTTGTTTTGATGATTTTTCATGTTTTTGATAAAGGAATTTCATTTGAACTTAAATGCCCTATTTTCATGATATTATTGATTACATGACTTTGTACACTCACATTACTTAATGTTTTCTCATGATTTTATTTTCATGAGTCTTATATGTGTTTTTAAATTTTGAGTGTCCATTGTTGAGGAATTTTCATATTTTCATGGATATATACTTGTTTTATTTCTTATTTGAAGGATTTCGTACTAGTTTTCAAGATTATCATAAAATAGTTGCGTATTTCTTTATTTTGGAAGAGTTTTCAAATATCTTAATTATTTTTAAATCCTATTTTTTGAAAACCCCTTCCTTCCAACGGCGGTTGGCTGGGCGACCATACCTTGTCTGCTAAAGTTAAAAATCTATTTTAACATGTGCATGAAAAGGGAGGTAGTATGAGTTATACACCTGATCCTCATTGTATTTTTCAATTGGTATCACAATTGATATTTTCATGTTTGTATACTCATATTTGTGTTTTCTATATACGTATGCTTCAAATAATATCAATTTTGATTGATATTTACATTTTCATACATATATATATATGTGTGTGTGTGTGTGTGTGTGTGTGTGTGTGTGTGTGTGTGTGTGTGTGTGTGTGTGTGTGATTTTGATTATGCTTACTATATCTTTACATCTTAAAGCACAAATTATGTTTATGCTAAGCTTAATTTACTCCTTTATGCCAATTATTTTTCAATTGGTATCTCATACAAACTTATGCATTATTTTTATTGGTATTTCATAAAGGAGAAAAATTCATGTTTTATCTTTCAATTGGTATCTTTCAATCGATGTTATTTTCACTTGATATTTTTCTCCCATTCTTTATGATGAAAAATACTTTATTTTGTATATTCTAACATTTTCAATATTGGTATCATGTCTATATTTATATGAGTTATGTTTACCTAAAATAATTTGGTTTTTACTTTAAATTGGTTGTTACTTTGATATCAAGATTTTCAATATATATATATATATATATATATATATATATATATATATATATATATATATATATATATATATATATATATATATATAATATATATATTAATTGGTATCAAAAATATACTATGTTTCATTTTCTATTGATATCAAAATTTATATGACATTTTAAATTGGTATCTTTTAGTATCTTAAAAATTTTTGTTTACATTCAATTGGTATCTTAAATATGTTTTGTTTATTTTCAATTGGTATCATAATGTTTCAATCATAAATTGATATATTTTTTAATTGGTATCATATTGTTTTGATATGTATTGCTTATATGCAAGGGAAGGTTAACATCTTCTTTTTATATAGATTCATGTTGAGTGTATTTCATATTGAAGTGATTAACCTCTCTTTGGTATGTCTTACACGTGTATAGGGGGAGCTTCACATCTCCTTTTATACATTATATATTATGTGTTATGTAATTAGGGTTTAGCCGTATCTTTTCATGTAATGCATGTGCAAGGAGAGTTAACTTTACGTCTCTCCTCTTTATGAATGTATATCGCATATACATCCTTCTTATTTGATTTGACTAAAAGGAAGAAAAAAATTTTAGCTTATTTATGCCCCTTTGTTGATGATTTGACAAAAGGGGGGAGAGAATTTTGGAGTTTTATATATGCATGATTATTTAATTTCCTTATTTTATACAAAAAGGGGGAGAAGAATTTTGAGAGTTTTATATATGCATGTTTATGTCATTTATATGCATGTTTATTTTTCAATTGATATCAGGGCATATATATTTTGTTTATGCAAAAAGTATTCTTCATTTATGCATATATGTGTTATTTGTTTTATATATACATTGAATATCTTTATTATTTATTGCTATGCATGAGTTAAGGGGGATCTTCTATGAAGCTTAACTTTAATCCATGCATATATAACTCCATGAGTTTGTCACCATCAAAAAGGGGGAGATTATTGGCCGAGGCCCTTCACTCTAGTTTTGATGATGATTAACTCATGTAGTTATAGTTTACTAATAATCTTGTAATATTTGGTTTCAGATTTTTGATCAAGATATTAGTAGGTGATTAGCTTCAATAAAGGAGTTTTGGAGCTTTCATATGTTGATTCAAGAGCTCGCGCGTCAAGATCGCATCTAGTACTCGGTTGGAGTTAAGCTCGTTGGATCACATTTGGATCGAGTCGACTTGGAGACGGAGTTCTACAAGAAGACTTTGGTTTGTGTTTTAATTTATGTTTATATCTTGTGTAAAGGTAGATAGTGTTGATATGCTCAAGTTCACATGCACACACAAGTATTAAAGTTTGTTGGTTTTGGTTTTTAGTTTAACCGATTTTGGATTTCATGTCAAAAACATAGATATAATATCTTATATATATTGGATTCTATCCATATACAATATGCTTCAAAATTATTTCAATATCATGTTTTTGTATTTATATGAGTTTTGGAGAAAACGGTTTTCCATTTCAAAAATCCAAGTTTTAGAAAATACCGATTTTTGTTTAAAGCCTAATTTTCATATCACAAAAATGGTTCAAATTATTTATAATATGTGTTGAATTTCAGTCACACATATTTGCATTTCAAAGATCTTATATGAACTTATTTTTGTGGAATTAATGTGATTTTATGAGATTTAATTGAAGATAAAAAGACAAGTTTTAAATCCTAAAAATCCAGCCAGACTGACTGGCGATCGACCGGATACCAGGACTGGACCAGTAGTCGATCGACCGGCACGGTCGACCGATGTGCACGGGAGTGCACAAAGGCCAGCCTATTCGGCCAGTCGATCACGTGGTCGACCGACTGAAAGCACCCCACTCTCGGGTGGGGCAGGTCGACCGGGCGATCGACCGTTGCCTTTGGCCCGGTCGACCGAAGGCACTACGATCATAAAAATTACCGTTGACCGGTCGACCGGGCGTTCGACCGGAAGGGCAATTCTGCCCTTTCCTAGCTGCCAACGGACAGATTTTTGAGGGGTTATAAATTGCCCCCCTCTTAAGTTGTTTTTTACTAAGATTTTACAAGAGAAAAATTTCTATCTTTACGAGTGTTTAACAGTAAGATTTTAAAAGAGTTTTTGTGTCAAAAAGATTTACTTTTATTTGTTTTTTAAAGTGTTGGAAAATTTAAAGAAAAATAGAGTCTTGGGAATTGGTTTTTGATCTTCATTTCTATAGCTCCTAGAAGTTTTCCCAAGTATTTTTGTGTTTTTGATTTCCAAACTCTTTATTTTCTTACACTTGACCTATCATATCTATCCTATTTATAGGATCTTCGTTTTGTCGAGAAAATTGGTTTGTGGTCTTTGAGATCACCAAGAGTTGTAATCTTCTTTGTATTTGTTGGTATCCCTCTTATGTAGAGGTGATTGTGGAGGTTGTGTTTGGTTGTATTGGTATCCCTCTAAGTGTAGAGGTGATTGTGGTTGTTTGGATTTGTGCCTATCCCTCTAGTGAGAGGTGATTATTGTTTGGCTTAGTGCCTTATCCCTCTATTAAGAGGTTGATCTTGTGTGGCTTAATGTCTTACCTTTTGTGTAGAGGTTGTTGTTGTTTGAGAGAGGAGTTGTGTACTCCAAAGTCGTATTACTCAAATCCTCAGTGGAGGTTCCCTGTGTGGGAAGTCTTGTAACGTCCCGATCCCGCGGATACGAAGATAATACTGCGACGTATATACGCAGGTCCGAAATACCCTCACGTATATACGTTAGACATCAGTACAGGCAAGAATCAAAGTACGAAAGCACGTGGTGCATTATACATTCTAACATATGTGTACAATTACAAAGTTATCACCAGATGTGACACAATATTATAAGAATATTACACCACCGATAGGCGTAATTGCGAGAATATAAGGAGATATACAAGTATGAATAGTGAAAAAGGGCGCTCATGAGTTGCAGGAGATGCCGCGAGCCAACCCGGGAAGCAAGGATAGGACTGGAGCTACAGCTGGTCTGCCTGCTCTGCAAAGTAAGCTTGGTCCTCATTATAAAGATCTATGTCAGTCTAAGCTCCGAGACCTGGACATCAGGATCTAGGGAAGTCAGAACTTCCTAGTAAGTGGTGATGCAAATACCAAGTGGCGTACATGGATAAGCATACGTGTATCGTTAAATCCGAAACATAAACATGCATTGGAAACCGTGTCGTGGGCACAAGCATACAAGAGCAAGTACATATATAACAAGTGATATTAAGTATAGAATATTCATAGTATGATAAGATAAGAGTAGGAAACTGGTGGAATAGAACACAAGTGGGAAAGCATGATGTAAACAGCTATAATATAATAATGGCCATAAACTGAAAATCTGATGTAAACCCAATGAAAGCATACATGGCCAAAACAAGTGACATAACCAAGTTTGATGTAACACAACAAGTTATTATCTTGACATTTTATTATTATTACTCGTCTGACCCATATATATAGGTATGTGTCCTGGTGTACATCTCAACACACATACATTCATACATAAGTAAGTCGAGGTTAGTTATAAGAAGCTGATGAAGAACTGATAGCACATACTTATAGTAGTTCTCGTCCGTCCGGGAGACAGCCATTGGGGCCTGAAATCCCCCTAATATGCATCTTCTGGGGGCCTGAAATCCCCTAACACGAATTGTCAGTTTTTGTATTCCACTACTATAAACAAGGCGTCATACCAGCATCCGTCACTTTCTCCCATTCCCCGTGTAAGTTATCCCTTTTTATGACTTATTAAACATAATTATCAGATTACAGGAATGAGTAGAAACATAACTAATCATAACAGGAGTATATAGCAAGCATAACGGAAGTTCATAACAAGCAATCAGGTACTACATACCCGTATTATGATAATCATGAGTTAGGAGTTAGTCATAACTGGTATCAGGTTTTAATATGTCAATGACAAGTGTTCAGGTAGGTGATAGGTGATAAGTCATATCATAATAGGGGACAGGTTATAAGAGATAATATAACAGTTATTAAGTGATACAGACAGGTATATGACAAATGTTAACATAACAGGTATGTGCATCATAATTCAAAATGAGAATACCGATACAAATACATAATACAATGCAAGTCAACCCGACAATGCGGGAAAGTCTAAAGGGAAGGCGAGGACACTCACCTAGAACTTCAGAAAATACCGAGAAACGCCTGATCTCCAGAATCCAGGTAACTACGCGTAAACGCATTCAATATAGTATAGATTATATTATATAGAGGAGAGAGAATGAACTAGAAGGAGAGAGGATGAAGATGCGGGAGTCGCAGACGCGGGAGTCGTGTCGCGTAGAGGCCACAAACGCGGAGTTCAAGACCCGCGTTTAAGTTAGGACACGAGAAGAACACAGACGCGGACGTGAGCTCTACGTTGTGTTGATATAAGAACGCGAAGGTCGCGTTAAGGAATTACTTGGACGCGGGGTGAGTTTCGCGTCTAGCAATTAAACAACAAGAGAAAGAGAGAGATAGGAAAATAAGAGAGTGAGAGAGACGCACAGAACAGAGAAAAGGATGGAAGAAGAAGGAAAAAGAAGAAGAAAGAAAGAAAGAAGAGAAGAAAAGAAAGAAGGAAAGGAAAGAAAAGAAAGAAGAAGGGAAGGTGGTAGAAGGCCGGCCAAGGCTTTGCGGCAGTTACCGGCGGCGGCAGTTACCGGCGGCGGCAGTTGCCGGCGGCGGCAGTTGCCGGAGGTGGCCGGAGGCGGGCGGTCGAAGCCCCAAAGAAGGAGTGGGTGATGGTGCAAGTCTAGTTCAAAAAGGAAATTTAGAGTTGTGGAAACGAGACTTCGGAGAATGAATCTATAGCTCATTGAAAAGAGCACTCCAAGGGGAGGAAGGTGGTGTGGTTGTTGGTGGCCGCGGTAGTGTAGGTGGTGGCAGAGATGGTGGAGAAGAAATAGTAGAAATGGATTATTTTGGTAGAAAAAGAAGGAGAATATGGTGGTGAAGTGGTGATGGTGGTGTTGGAATGAAGGAGGAGATGGAGGGAAATGATGGAGAGTGAAGGAAGGAGGGTTTGGTGGTGGTGATGACCAAAAATGCAGCCCCTTGGGCTAGTTTACTACTGCCGTTCGCTGATGTTGGTGGGAAGAAAGAGGAAAAAAAATGAAAGAGAGAGAAAGAAAGGTGGGGGTTTATATAAGAAAAAGTTTTATTATTACAAGATTGCCATCCAAATTCAAATGAGACTTGCGTCTCACTCAAAAATGAGAGCCGCGTTCTCATAAAATTAGACTTGCGTTTGTCAATTGTCCAGACGCGGGGATGAAGTTGCATCCCAGAGGAAAACGCGAGAGTCGCGTTACAGAAGAGACAAAAAGGCATGATGACTTGATCAGAGTTGATTTTGAAGGACATCAACATTAAATGCAGAATGGAGAAAATCTCTGCATTAAAGATTGAATCCAGGTTTGGTGAACCTCGCGTCTGGTAAAGAGAGTGAAAAGAGAAAAATAAAATATCAGGATAGAATTCTGGTATCTGGGAAAACATCGAAAGCTCCGAAAAAGCCTGAAAAATTAAGTAACTCAGAAAGTATCTCAAAAATTCTCAAAAATAATAAATATTATTTTAAAATATTTGGTTAAATCATTTTTTAAAATTCAATCCCATTTTTAGAATAAAAATCTTGAAGTCTATCATTGATACCGGTCTACACCAGGTCGCCGGATTTTGGATAAATTCTTAAACATCTCAGAAAATACATTTAGATAGAAAATATGATTTTAAGAAATAATGTGAAAGCTATTTCTAGAATTTTAACTCTGATTGTAAATTAAAAATCTGAGAATCGGTCAGCGGCACTGGTCGGCGTCGGTTTTGAAGATTTCCAATTTAATTCAGAAAAATTTCAAAAAAACACAGAAAATCTAAAATATTGAAAAATGATGTTTGAAATAGAAATCAATCAAATATGACTACCGAAAAGATCAAATCAAGCAATAACCTAGAATCGGGTCCCCGGTTCAGTCTAGGGCCGACTCTGAGCCCGTGAATCCAGATTCAAGGCAAAATGATCATATAAATGATTCATAATACAAAATAAATACAGGATGTAAATCAAAAAATACAATCAAAAAATTTAAATACGCAACTAAGTACGTATTCCAGGAACGGGGTGTTACATTCCATCCACCTTACAAAGATTGCATCCTTGCAATTTCGATAAGGGGAAGATGAATACAGGAGAGACTAGGGTTGATAATGAGAATATGATAAAGTGGAATATTTAAGAAAGATCACCAACTCAAAATACAAAAGATCATGGGTAGCGGTTACAGTGACATTTTCAAGTTTCCTGTTCTGAATACTGGGCTACATATTCTGCTGTCGCTTCTTCTGATGCCTCTGCTGTCATGTTGTAGACTTGGCCTCTGCCATGGTCTACTCCAGTTCTTGCTTCTCTCTGTGGCTGATCATACTGCTGGGACGGGAATGGAGTTCTTCAGCCAATGGGTTCTGGTTCCCTCTCAGTGGTGGGGCTGGAAGTACTGGTTGGACTGGTATCGTATTTCCTACCCTTCTGAACAGGCAATCTCTTATTGCATGACTCTAAGTCCCACATGCTAAGCATAGTCCGTTAGCCATTCGACAGTCTTTCCTATAATGTCCAGGCTTGTGGCAGAAATTGCATATGATCTGAGGAAGAGAAAGTTGGAATGGTCGCTGGACTATCGGGCCATTGATGGTCCTGGCTGCGTCTTCTTCATTCATCAATAGAAAGGGCCTTTTTGCTGGCTTGCTGTGCACTTGACTCCCACTCTTCTTCTCCAGTCCTCATTCTACTTCACAAAAAATGGAGAGAACCTGGGAGTGCGTCTTCAGCTGTTGAGGAATAAGAAACATCTGGACATCCATCTTCAGCCCTTGCTGAAATCTGCTAGTCCGTTTTTCTTCGTCTGCCACTATGTAGGGAGCAAATCTGCTGAGCCTCTAGAATTCAGCAGCATATACATCTACTGACCGGTTTCGCTGTTGTAGCCAGATAAATTGTTCTTCCATGTCCCTTTGAGCTGTTATAGGGAAGAATCTCTCGTAGAAACCCTTCGAGAACTGGTCCCACATGATGGGTTTCTCCAATGTCGCTTCTTCCATCAACCACCATGTTCGGGACACATCCCTCAATTGTATCTTAGCCACTTCCACCTAGTTTTCGTCGAAGACTCGGGCGGCCTTCAAAAGATATGTCGTGTCTACCAACCACTATTCTGCATCCAGAGGCTTCTCTGTACCTGAAAAGATTGCCAGTTGTAATCTCCTGAAGTCTGACACGTTGCCTGGCCTCTGCTCTCAGGGTGTAACTAATAGTTCTTGACGTAGAAGCTCTATCTACTGCTGTTGACTCTGCATCATCCCTTAAAGTACCTTCATCAGGCTATCATTGTCTCTACTGGATACATCTTGAGAAGTACCAGCACCATTACGTGTTCCCCACTTTTCATATCTGAGTTGGTTGAAGGGGGTAACAAGAAGGAGCTAGAAGCTAAAAGATTGAAGGGTCTTAGGACTCAAGAAATGGGTCAGAAGAAAGAGATAGATAACTCTGCACTTGTAGTTGGATTGTATAACCAGGACTCTTATATTCCATTTGCAAATTTTTTTACCATTAATTTGCCGTCTGGACGTACTGAGGAGGTGAGAGCCTAGGCTCTGATCCACCTTGTAACGTCCCGATCCCGCGGATAAGGAGATGTTACTGTGACATGTATACATAGGTTAGAAATACCCTCACGTATATACGCTAAACATCAGTACAGGCAAGAATTAGAGTACGAAAGCACGTGGTGCATTATACATTCCAACATATGTGTACAATTACAAAGTTATCACCAGATGTGACACAATATTATAAGAATATTACAATACCGATAAGCGCAATTGCGAGAATATAAGGAGATATACAAGTATGAATAGTATAAAAGGGTGCTCACAAGTTGCAGGAGATGCCGCGAGCCAACCCGGTGGAGCAAGGATAGGACTGAAGCTACAGCTGATCTGCCTGCTTTGCAAAGTAAGCTTGGTCCTCAGTAAAAAGATCCATATCAGTCCAAGCTTTGAGACTTGGACATGAGGATCCAGGGACATCAGAACTCCCCAGCAAGTGGTGATGCAAATACCAAGTGGCATAGATGGATAAGCACACGTGTATCGTTAAATCCGAAATGTAAACATGCATTGGAAACTGTGTCATTGGCACAAGCATATATGAGCAAGTAAATATAGAACAAGTGATATTAAGTATAGAATATTCATGGTATGATAAGATAAGAGTAGGAAACTGGTGGAATAGAACACAAGTGGGAAAGCAGAATGTAAACAGCTTTTATATAATAATGGCCATAAAGTGAAAAATCTGATGTAAAACCCAATGAAAGCATACATGGCCAAAACAAGTGACATAACCAAGTTTGTTGTGACACAACACGTTATTATCTTAACATTTTATTATTATTACTCATCCGACCCATATATCTAGGTATGTGTCCTAGTGTACATCTCAACACACATACATCCATATATAAGTAAGTCGAGGTTGGTTATAGGAAGCTGATGAAGAACTGATAGCACATACTTATAATAGTTCCCGTCCACCCGGGACACAGCCATTGGGGGCCTAAAATCCCCCTAACACGTATCTTCTGGGGGCTTAAAATCCCCATAACACGAATCATCAGTTTTTGTATTCCACTACTATAAGCAAGACATCATACCGACATCCATCACTTTCTCCCATTTCCTGTATAAGTTATCCCTTTTTATGGCTTATTAAACATAATTATCAGATTACGGGAATGAGTAGGAACATAACTGGTCATAACAGGAGTACATAACAAGCATAACGGGAGTTCATAACATGCAATCAGGTACTACATACCCATATTATGATAATCATGAGTTAGTCATAACTGGTATCAGGTTTTAATATGTCAATGACAAGTGTTCAGGTAGGTGATAGGTGATATGTCATATCATAACAGGGGACAAGTTATAAGAGAGAATATAAAGTTATTAAGTGATACAAACAGGTGTATGACGAATATTAACATAACTGGTATGTGCATCACGATTCAAAATGAGAATATCGATACAAATACATAATACAATGCAAGTCAAGCCGACAATGCAGGAAAGTTCAAAGGGAAGGCGAGGACACTCGCCTAGAACTTTGGAAAATACCGAGAAACGCCTAATCTCTGAAATCCAATGACTAACACGTAAACGCGTTCAATATAGTACAGATTATATTATATAGAGGAGAGAGGATGAACTAGAAGGAGAGAGGATGAAGACGCGGGAGTCGTAGATGCGGGAGTTGCGTCGCGTAGAGGCCACAAACGCGGGGTTCAAGACCGGCGTTTAAGTTAGGACACGAGAAGAACACAGACGCAGACGTAAGCTCCGCGTTGTATTGATATAAGAACGTGAAGGTCGCGTTAAGGAATTGCTTGGATGTGGGGTGAGTTCCGCATCTAGCAATTAAACAACAAGAGAAAGAGAGAGACAGGAAAATGAGAGAGCAAGAGAGACATAGGGCATAGGAAAAAGATGGAAAAAGAATAAGAAAGAAGAGAAGAGAAGAAAAGAAAAGAAAGAAGACGGGAAGGTGGTGGAAGGCCGGCCAAGGCTTGGAGGCGGTCGCCGGCGGCGGCCGGAGGTGGCCGGAGGCAGGCGGTCGAAGCCCCAAAGAAGGAGTGGGTGATGGTGCAAGTCTAGTTCAAAAAGGAAATTTGGAGTTGTGGAAACGAGACTTTAGAGAATGAAGCTATAACTCGTTGGAAAGAGCACTCCGAAGAGAGGAAGGTAGCGTGGTTGTTGGTGGCCGCGGTGATGTAGGTGGTGGTGGAGATGGTGGAGAAGAAAATGATGGAAATGGGTTGTTTTAGTAGAAAAAGGAAGGAGAAGATGGTGGTATGGTGGTGTTGTTGTTGGAATGGAGGAGGAGATGGACGGAAATGATGGAGAGTGAAGGAAGGAGGGTTTGGTGGTGGTGATGGCCAAAAACGCAGCCCCTTGAGCTGGTTTACTGCTGCCGTTTGCTGCTGTTGGTGGGAAGGAGAAAAAAAATGAAAGAGAGAGAAAGAAAGGTGGGGGTTTAAATAAGGAAAATTTTATTATTACAAGATTGCCATCCCAATTCAAATGAGACTTGCGTCTCACTCAAAAATGAGAGCCGTGTTCTCATAAAATTAGACTTGTGTCTGCCAATTGCCCAGGCGCAAGGATAAACTTGCATCCCAGAGGAAAACGAGAGAGTCGCTTTACAGAAGAGACAAAAAGGCATGATGACTTGATCAGAGTTGATTTTGAAGGACATCAATATTAAATGTAGAATGGAGAGAATCTCTATATTAAAGATCGAATCCAGTTTTGGTGAACCTTGCATCTGGCAAGGAGAGAGAAATGAGAAAAGTAAAATATCAGGATAGAATTCCGGTATCTGGAAAACACCGAAAACTCTGAAAAAGCCCGAAAAATGAAGTAACTCGAAAAGTATCCTAAAAATTTTCAAAAATAATAAATATTATTTTAAGATATTTGGTGAAATCAATTTTTATAAATTCAATCTCATTTTCAAAATAAAAATCCTAAAATCTACCGTTGATACTGGTCTGCACCGGTCGGCCGGATTTTGGATAAATTCTGAAAAATCTCAGAAAATACATTTAGATAGAAAATATGATTTTAAGAAATAATGTGAAAGATATTTCTAAAATTTAAACTCTGATTGTAAAAGAAAAATCTGAGAATCGGTCAGCGGCACTAGTCGACACCGGTTTTGAAGATTTTCAATTTAATTTAGAAAAATTCTAAAAAATCACAAAAAATCTAAAATATTGAAAAATAATGTTTGAAATAGAAATCAATCAAATATGACTATTGAAAAGATCAAATCAAGCAATAACCTAGAATCGGGTCCCCGGTTCAGACTTGGGCCGACTCCGAGCCCAAGAATCCAGATTCAAGGCAAAATGATCATATAAATGATTCATAATACAAAATAAATATAGGAAGTAAATCAAAAAAATATGATCAAAAAATTTGAATACGCAACTAAGTACGTATTTCAGGAATGTGGTGTTATAAATCCTGTGTGGACGATTTAGTGGAAATCCTTCTATGTGAAGGTGGGGACGTAGAGCAGTGGCTCCAACCTCGAAACATATCTCGGTGTTTGCGATTGATCCACTATCTCTAAACTCTCTCTCTCTCTTTTATTCTTATATTGCTTCACATCGTTCATATCATATATGCTTGGTATTATTTGTGTGCCTCACTTGTGTTGAACTAAGAGAGCTTTACATAGCACCTCAACTCCTATTTAGAGGAATTTATAGGAGATAGTTCAGAGCCCTTCACCGGCGGCTACACTCTTTGGTTGCACTAAGTGTGTTACAATTTAATTTTTATTCCGCATTATTTGTCATTAGATTAGCCGTACACCTATTCACCCCCCTCTAGGTGTACTTTCAGGATCTGGATTAGCTTCGCTTAAAGAATAAAAATTTGACTTAGCATTTCACCCTCTTTTTTTTTTAATTTAATGCTAATTAATTTCCTGTTTGCATTGCAGTATACTATGCTCCCAATTCTTTCGACCTAATAAAGGAGAATAAAAGCATGCCCCTTGATTTTCAAGTCAAAGCTTTGATTATAAGCAGGGGGAACATACTGGAACAGCTGTCACGCCCCGCTTCCCAAAATACGCGGGACTGGGGTCGCGAAGTCAACTATTCACTTCCCCTTAGTCGACTAATATGTGGCTGTCAGCTGGGTATAGCTTGTTTATTGGATGTAAACTTCACCCTTGGACTAGGTATTGGTTATTGATGGATGCATATGATATCGAGAGATGGATATTGGTGGTAATGACTTGATCTAATAGAACTTAGATGCATGTATATGTTATGATACCGAGTGTTGGGATATAATGATTGATTCTTAATAGAAGGGGGAATTGTGAATACTTATTGATCAGGGTAGATTGATGGAGAGAGAGAGGACTAGTACTGATTATGGATATATGTTGGAACGACGATTAATGTATCAGATTCTTGATGTGTATTGATACTTGACGATCATGGAGCTATTGGAGATAAGAGTTGGTTGTAATGACTCGGATTATTAGAAGCTAGAGTTCGTCGATGTACCAATTGACTATATTATTTGAATATGGATGAATTGTTAGTGTGGACTTATAGGTGAACTATTTTAGATTGTAGTTCTTTGAGGACATTTCCATTCCTTACTTGTGATCTTGGTGTCTGTTATATTAGTTGATCTTGAGGATACCAATAGACTGCTATTTATTGTTGTTACTCAGTGATAGGGATAGAATTATTGTGAGAGTGAATTCATCGATATCGGTGATATTATATATTCAGAGTTTGATAGCTTTTCTATTTGATCTCTGCTATTGGTGACTCGAGGATTAGAGTAGATTGACATGATGAGAGAACTGGTTATTGATTCATTAAACTGGTGTGTTACTGTATCGGATTACTTTGGCATGAATTGATATTTGACCGTCAGGATGACTATTGAGGGCAGATTCATGATGACTATTGATATCGGTTATTGTTATATGCAGTACAGGCATACGAGATATTGACTGGATCTAGATTAGACTGTTCATTGAGCAGCATTTGGATTCGTTATTGTATAAATCCATGTTATTGAAAGTTACTGGAAAAATATTGTTAGACTGTAACACTTTCATTATTATATTGTTTTACCGTTTATACGGTAATATTGTTCACATTGTTATTGACTACCTAGCGGTAGGACCTGGTTCAGCGCCAGGTGATTGGGCCGTGATTCCGGGTATGTACGGAACCCACCTAAAGCATGGACAATGTCTCTTCTATTAATTTCAATAACTTAGGACTTTGGTTGACATGTGTAGTAGGCGTAGTATGGGATGCGCCTATTACAGGTGGCAATTGGTGTTCGCTAACATAATAAATGATAATGAACTGTTAATGCATTGTGACTGACTATACCATCTGATTGTACATAGGTAAGCTATGATAGACGTATGATTGTAACCAGGACCAGACTTATGACCAGACTTGGATACCAACTTAGTGACATGTGATAGATTACACGCCTTGACATTGATTGCATATTTACAGTTGTGCCAGTTATCTTCTATCTGTATTCATGTGGTTATCATATGTGTTACTGTTCAGTTATTTATTTTGTTACTTAGTCTGCAGTTGTTCTTACTATTATCTATGCACATTGTTCTTCCTACACGAGCTTTTTCCCCTTTACACACACACTCACCATGGTCGCGTTCTGACGACCCTGGATTTGCACGTCCAGATATTGGACGGTTGTTTCTAATGTGCAGGTGTTTGATGAGGCGGTACGCTTTGCGAGGAGCTTGGGTCCTCTTCCTCTGATTCTGGTACTTTTTGTATTTCTGTTCCTGCTATTATTCCTTGATTCTCGTATATCAAATTTAGCCTGTCATTCTATTCCTGTTATTTCATGATTCTATCTTTTATCTCTTTCAACTGCCATATCCTTGTCATTATCCATCTGTTATCATGTATATGTATTGTTGCAGTGATTCGATGATTATTATAGTTTTGATTATAGCTTGTTCAGGTTACTTCAGGCTTAGCGTGTATACGTGGGGTATTTTCCTCGCGTATATGCGTCGCCATAACGTCTCCGTATCTTTAGGATCGGGGCGTTACAACAGCTGATACGCATTTTGAGAAGAGGCCGGCAGTCGCTTATCCGAGATGATCCACTTCGGGAGGATACTGGTAGTCACTTACCCGAGATGATCCACTTCGGGAAGAGGCTGATAGTCACTGTTCGGAAGGAGGAATTGAATTAACTAAGAGTTCAAAGTAAACTGTTTATGTCCTTATGCTGATGATCAAACTCTGAATATGTATGAAGATTTATTTTACTCCTTCGAATCACCATTCGTAGCATAAGCTATAAGGGTCGTATCCGCAGGGAGGGCTAGCGATGGAAGCGTTCACAGTTTTTATGTTAAAGTTTTTGAGAAAAAAATGAAGGTTCTTCTTTGTTCAAAAATTGAAAAACAAAGCAAAGTAGAAAGAGAGTGAAGAATCTTTGTAGCGTTATTAAGAAAAGGAAAACAGAAGCGAGAAAAACTGAATGAAAAATGGTGATGTTGAAAAATGAGAAAGTTTTAGAAAAGGGTTTTGAAATTCAATGGAGAGAAAGCCATGACTAACTAACATTCTACACTACTAACTTACCAATCTCATCAGGTGATTCATGCCTCATGTAGATTCATTGGCAATTGTACATCTTGCTTTGTCAAATCAATATGTTTCCCAAATTGAGGATGTGTTCTCATCTAGGCTTGGCTAGGTAGCCTCCTTGGATCATCGGCTCCCAATAGATTCTCAATAATAGAACATAGGTATTCACACTTAGGTATGCTAAACAAGAATGTAAGATTGATTAGTCCATCAAAGCTATAACAAGCTAGCATGAAATAAGAAACTTGTACAATAGGTGTTAGCATACTAAAGTGATCCATTTTCATGTTCCATCAAGGCATTTGTTTAAGAGACAAGGCTCTAAATTAGGGACACATGAATCATATAGAATTGATACAAAGCATTCACTTGAATTGAAACACTACTCATCTTCATTGGGAATAAAAAGACTTGTTAATTACAAGACTAGAAATAAAAACATCCAATAATTCATATGAGTTAGCAATCACCCAAGAGTTAGTAGTTAGTAGTGTTAAAAGTTAGTTAGTAATGTTAATGGATTAGTTAGTCATAGAAAAGAAAAGCAAGCAAGAAGACATGGTAGAAAACAAGTGCAAGAAAGTAAATAACTTGGAAAGTAAATGCCATAGAGCAAGAAAGATTTGAGGAAGGAAAGCTTGAGCCTTTGTATTGAGTTATCACTTCTTCAATTACAGAGATCTCTCTCACCCTCACTCTCTCTTTTCTGGATCTAGAAGGAGGACATGAAAAATTACACAAGGAACTAAGAGATAGAACCAAAGAAATCCTAACTATTTGCCTAAACAAAATGCTATTCTCTCCTCTTCTTTTTACAGAGGCCCTGAGGGTCCTTTTATAGGCTTCAGGAGAAGATCGTATACCATATCAGCCTAGGATCAATCGCTTAATCAACGGATGTGCCGCGGATCCGCGGCCAGGGCCGCGTTCTCGCTGCAGCATCTTGGCCGTTGTGCCAGCCATTGCTCTGACATTCTGTTACGCTGCAGGTGCCCAGCTGAAGCTTCTAGAAGTTGGGGAATATGCCTTCGTTCGTTCCAGAATTGAGCTTCCTTGATGTGGGCTCCTAAAAACACCTTTAATTCCTTAAAATTTTCAAGAGTTGGGCCTTCTTCTCCATTAAAGAATTGACCTGAAAAATGAGAGAGAAAAGCAATAAAAATCCTATTTTTATTAACATAAAGTATGGTAAGGTAATATAAAATGATGTAAAATGAACTCCAATCACACCCCCATAGCTTTTGCTCGTCCCCAAGCAAAATAAGCAAAGAAAAAGAGAAAAACCCTAACTAAATTATTGAACCACTTTCGTAGGTGACACGATTGCACTGAGATCGTGCAACAAGCCGTTAAACCTCTAGGTTACCCTAGAGGAGGAGTGTTGTCTCCTGAGGGTTTTCAGCGGATTGCACCCATAAAATCAAAGAAAAAGAAAATGTTAGTGGTTTTTAAAAAGAAAAGGAAGAAAAAAGTTTATGATCCATTTTTTCAAGAATTTCGGTGATCTTTCGGCTTCAGGTTACCCTAAACTTTTCCTTCTTTTTATAAGTCTATTCGAAGTTTCGTCTTCAACTTAGGTTAAGTTTTCAAAAATAGAGAGAGAACTAGATTTTGTATCAAGCCTAACATATATACATCTATATGTATGAGGAATTGTTCTTAGACTATTGTACACTTATTTATTTATATATATATATATTATTTTTATTTTTTATTTATTTTTATATTTATATATATATATATATATTTACACTTATTTATTCCCTTAGCTTCATTAGGCTTTCTAATTCACCCATGTAGCGAGCCTTTTATTGATGACTCCCAGACTAGATGGTCTTAGGGCACCAGATGGGGATACATCCCTATGGTTCAAGGACTCGAGTAAACTAGGCCACGAATGCTAAGGACTCAACCTCCTTTAGACGTGACTGGTTATGCTTCTTAAGGCACAACTAACGAGCTTAATTGGTGATCAAGTTTTTATTTATTTATATATGTATGTATGTGTGTGTGTATATATATATTTTCATTTTTCTTTCTTTTTTTAATATATAAATATAAATAAAGTTACTAAGTCCTTGATTAATCCCTCAACATGTAAATGTATATAGTGCTTAGGAAAAATTTAAAGTCTAACTATCTTTCTGTTCTTTTCTTTCTTAACCTAAAGATCCAACAGTACTTCTTATTTCGACTTATATCAAGAAATCCTAGTTTAGAATTTTCCTAATTCCTAAGATCAAGTTAATTCCTTTTAAAAAATGGATCAGAGAAAATATTTATCATTTTTTCTTTTTTTTCCTTTTTATAAGAAAAGAAAAATCTAAGAAAATCCTAGTAAATCTAAAAGAAAAATCCTAAAAACGAAAGAAAAAAATCTATGTTAGTATCTACCCCCGATACTTATCTCATGCATTGTCTCCAATGTATGCAAGTAAAATATATGCATGAAATAGGTAAAGAAAAGATATTCCCCCTCCTGCGGCTCGGACTAGCGGTGGTGCTAGCTCCGGCCGACTGCGAACATCGCAAACCCTCCTCGATGCGGTTTAGGCAAGTGGTCTGCTCTTCTACCTTCTTCCTCAGTCTAACTTGCCCCTTAAAGATTTTCTTCATGCCTCTCCAAATGGTAGACATGAAGGCTCGTGAATTAGTAGGTGGGTCTTGGTGCCAAAAGGCCGGGTCATCATCATCCTCCAAGAGTTCCTCCGAAGAGGACTCAGCCGGGGCATCTTCAGGCTGGACATTAGGGGTCCAGACCGCATGGAGACAACTGTTATAAGCATTTGTTGCCCTCTCTGGTGCATCAAATACTCTGTCGTAAGAGTCAAAGATAGCATCTGGTAAGAAGTTCTTACACAGACGAGTGATCAAAACTTTATGTGAGTATTTGGCACCGTGTGTGCGCATAGAGTTTGTGATGATACAGTAAAACATGGTCGTGTTGATACAAACGGTGTGCTGCCTAGTTATGAGATCGTGAATGATTTGCAGCACCAGCCTATTAAAGGAGGTCGTATGGTCAAGCCTAAGGATGTTGCATTGGTCCAGCGTCCAACGCAATGTATGTTGCGAAACGTAGTGCTGGCTTTGAGCCCTCTATCCTGTTCGGTACAACGAGCCCCCATAATAGTCATGTACTCAATTAAAGGTAGGGGGCCGCTATGGTGCGGGTTGTTGGGGACCTGTGTGTAGTCCTCCAACAGGTCAACAATGATGATAAGATCCCCAGAAGGCAAGTGTACAGTGAAGTTGTGGTTATCAAAATCAATTGAGGCCTGATCAATTGAAGCATAGAAGAGCTTGACAAGTTAAGGGCAATAATACGCCTCAAGTTCAGAATTATCATAGACTAATGCATACCAATTTCATTCACGAATCCTATCCAAAAAGATGTGCCCATATCCATGAATATCACTAAATAGTCTAGCAAAGTCTTTCTCAGCAAATATTGAAGGGGTCATGACTGAAAATACAAAGGATAGGAAAGAAAATCTCAAACCTCCCCCAGATTACGTGGGGAAAACCTAAACCAGATTGCAGAGAGCAATCTACAGAGGGAACAGGCGATCGGGTTGTCGATCTAAGATTTACAGACAGCAGCAACCTCAGCAAAATTTCACGGCGCTCCGGACTCCACCAGATGGCCGCGGATGCACGGCAAGGGTAGAGGAAAGGAGGAAGGGATCGAGGAAATTGGTGGCGGCGTGCTCTATCTCTCTTCTCAGATCTTATTTCAGATGTGTTAGGGTAGAGAATGAAAGAGAGGTTGGTGGTATATATAGGGGCCTGAGAAGGGTAGAGTTCCATATTTGCCCTAGGTAAAAATTGAAAATTTCAACTCTCGGGTAAATTCCTGGTTATTAGAAGGGAAAATGAGTATATGAAGGGAAGAAAACCTAGGTGCTATTTAGCACATAGGTCCATTATTTTTTTACATTTTATTTATTTTATTTTTTTATTTTTTTATTGTTCTTTTAATATTTATATATATATTTATTTATTATTATTATTATTTTGTTTTATTTTACAAGATAGGTCCCAAAAAGATTTACAAGAAACACCAGGGGAGTGTGTAGAAGGATTTGGTCACATGTAGACTAGGTCACAAAGACCCAGTTCAAGAATATCGTGTGACTCTGACTTTGTGGTGTAGAATAGCTTAAGTTGTTGGCCATTGACTTTGAATATGTTACCACTCTTTGGATCTGAAATCTCAATAGCACCATGAGGGGAGACTGTTTGTACAATATATAGTCCTGATCACTTGGTTTTCAGCTTACTAGGGAAAAGGTGGAGTCTAGAGTTGTACAATAGAACTTTTTGTCCAGTGACAAAATTCTTCCTATGAATGGATTTGTCATGGAAGAGTTTAGTTCTGTGTTTAGAGATCTGAGCATTATTATATGCATCATTTTTTATCTCTTTCAGCTCGAAAATCTACAACTTCCTTAAGTCACCGGCTTTCTTTAAGTCAAAATTTAACTATTTTATCACCCACATCGCACGGCGCTCTAGCTCTACAGGCAAATGGCATGGCTTCCCAAATATAACTCGATATGGAGACATACTGAGGACAGTCCTGTAGGCGGTCCGATATGCCCATAAGGCATCAACGAGTTTGACGGACCAGTCCTTATGGTTCTGTCCTACAATTTTCTCCAATATTAGTTTTATTTGTCTATTAGTAACTTTTACTTGCCCATTCGTCTGAGGGTGATAAGCCGTGGACAATTTATGAGAAATGGAGTACTTCCGCATTAAAGCTTCAAAAGCCCGATTACAGAAATGACTCCCGTTGTCACTAATTATCGCACGGGGGGCTCCGAAGCGCGAAATGATATTTTCTCTTAAGAATTTGATGACAACCTAGTTGTCATTTATTCTGATTGGAACAGCTCAAGCCACTTTGAAACATAGTCTACAGTTACAAAAATGAATTGGTTGTCGTAAGATATAGGAAAGGGACCTATGAAATCGATGCCCCATAAATCAAAAATTTTCTACTTTCAAGATCGGTGTAAGGGGCATCATGTCTCTATGTATGATTTGACCTGTCATTTGACATCTGGCACAGAGTTTGCAAAAAGTATAAGCATCCTTGAAGAGAGTGGGCCAGTAAAACCCACTCTGAAGGACTTTCTCGACAGTCTTTCATGGACCAAAGTGTCCACCGCAAGCTAACTCGTGACAAAATGTCAAAATGCTCTAATGTTCATCCTCAAGAAGACACCTTCTAATTATCTGGTCAGGGTAATATTTGAATAAATACGGTTCATCCCAAAAGAAAAATCGTATTTGTGTTATAAAGCGGTCCTTGTCCTGACCTGACCAATTTGAAGGTGTTCGCCCGGTTGCAAGGTAGTTTGTAATATCGGTATACCAGGGCTTTTTACACATCGTGAAGATGTGTTCGTCAAGAAAGTCTTCATTGATTGGAATTATCTCATTGGTGCATTACGAATCCTCGAAAGGTGATCTGCCGCCACATTCTCAACGCCCTTTTTATCTTTGATTTCCATATCAAATTCTTGCAAAAGAAGTATCCATCGAATCAGTCTAGTTTTTGCATCCTTCTTTTGTATCAAGTATCTGAGGGCGGAGTGATCGGTGAAAATCATTGTCCTAGACCCTAGTAGGTATTGGCGAAGCTTCTCCAACACAAACACAACTGTTAAAAATTCCTTTTCAGTCATTGTGTAATTTAGTTGGGCCTTGTTGAGCGTCCTACTAGCATAATAAATCACATGTTGCTTGTTATCAATACGTTGTCCTAGAACAGCGCCTATGGCATAATCAGAGGCGTCACACATGACTTCGAAGGGTCTAGTCTAATCAGGGGCTGAGATTATTAGCGCCAAGACAAGTCTTTGCTTTAGCTCCTCCCAAGCTTGTAGACATTCTTTATCAAAATTAAAGGGCACATCTTTCCCTAAGAGATTAGTTAAAGGTCTAGTAATTTTGCTATACTCCTTAATAAATCTTCTATAGAAGCCAGCGTGCCCTAGAAATGATCTAATGTCTTTTAGGCTTTTTGGTTCAGAGAGCTTTGCTATCACTTACACTTTTGATCTATCAACCTCAATTCCTCTGTTTAAAATTTCATGCCCCAGAACAATTCCTTACTTGACCATAAAATGACACTTCTCCCTGTTAAGTGTCAAGATTTTCTTCGTGCATCTTTGTAAAACTATCTTCAGATGATGCAAACACTGGTCAAAGGAATCGCCGTATATATAGAAAAAATCCATAAAAATTTCCAAAAATCTTTCCACCATGTCAGAAAAGAGACTAAGCATGCAACGTTGGAACGTTGCGGGAGCATTGCATAGGCCGAAGGGCATTCTTCGGTATGTAAATGTTCCAAAGGGACAGGTGAAAGTCATTTTTTCTTGATCCACGGGATCAATTGGAATTTGATTGTATCCTGAATATCCATCCAGGAAACAATAATACTCATGTCCAGCTAGTCTCTCGAGCATCTGATCTATGAACGGAAGAGGAAAGTGGTCTTTACATGTGGTAGCGTTTAGTTTTCGGTAATCAATACAGACTCGAATCTTCGTTGGAAGATGAGTTTGTACTAATTTCTTCTTGTCATTTTTCACCACAGTAAAGCCTGCCTTCTTTGACACAGCGTGGACTAGACTAACTCATTGGCTATCGGATATGGGATAAATAATCCCATTGTCTAGTAACTTCACAATTTCAGCTCGGACAGCCTTTTGCATGATTGGGTTTAGTCGACGCTGTGGGTCACGTTTTGACTTTACATCTTCCGTTAAGTGAATCGGTGGTGTACAATGGATAGACTGATCCCCTTTATATCAGCCCTGGTCTAACCAATAGCCTCTCGATTTTCCCTCAACATCGCAAGAAGATCCTCTTCTTGTTGTTCCATAAGATGAGATGCTATTATCACGAGGAAAGCTTCCTTTTCACCCAACTACTGGTACTTGAGATGACTAGGAAGAACTTTAAGTTCAAAAGAGGGGACATGATCTATCGATGGTTGTTCCTCTTGTAAGGGAAGGATAGGGGTTGCGTTTGTTGCCCATTCCATTGTGAATTCAATGATTTGGTCAAGATTGAAGTCATTGGACTCCAATTCGAATTCTTTGTCAGACTCATAATCCATCTCCTTGTCGTGTTCACTTGTTAATCCTTCAATTAAGTTCACTTTAAACGACTGATCATCCAAGTCTCGAGGTTGTTTTTCCAGATGGAAAACATTTACCTTTTTCGTCATATCACCAAAAATCTGACGCATCGATGTGTTCCTACAGTTTATGATTGTATTTGTGGTGGCTAGGAAGGGTCATCCTAGAATGACAGGGGTCTAAGCTTTCGAATTGTGCACGGGTTGTGTTTCTAGAACAATGAAATTCACGAGGTAAATGAATTTTTCGACCCGTATAAGAACATCTGTAATCTCCCCCTTAGGAATGTTTACAGATCGGTCAGCCAATTGTATAGTAACTCTGGTTGGACAGAGGTCCCCTAGCCCGAGTTACTGATACATAGAAAAGGGAAGCAAAATGATATTGGCTCGTTGATCAAGTGAAAAACACCTAAAGGGGGGTGAATAGGTGTTATGCTAATCAAATACACTTTTAAAAACTAGTTAAGATGTATGATGCAAGCGGTCACTCAAAATAAAAAATTGAAGCTGAATTTTCGGTGAAGGGCTCTAGAATTTCTCCTCTTTGATTCCTGTAGATGATGAGTTTAGGTGCTTAATTGCTTCCTTGTTGATATGAGTATAGACCAAAAATGCAAGAAGATGAAATGAATGCAATATGAAAACAAGACAAATAGTATCACAAGTATAGGAATGTAAAGCAATAAAGAGCAAGAAAAAATCAATCGCAAACATAAGAGAATTTGTTTCGAGGTTCGAGCCACTGCTCTACGTCTCCGCCTTCACCACTATGAAGGATTTCCACTAAATCCACAAAGGAAACTTTCACACAGGAACCTTAAACCCAAGGGCTTACAATTGATTGGTCTACTCAAGACCGGAGTACCCAACTCCAATAATACTATCCTCCACACAAGAGAAACCACAACTCAATGAAATACAAGTCATTTGGTGATCTAGGAAGACCACAAACACTCTCTTACAACTTCTTATAGAGTGGAGTATGATTTTAGGCTCAAGAAGTAAAGTGATAAAATTTTCAGTAGCAAAGATTTAGACTTGAAAATCAACTGAAAGATTTTGCAATAGAAAGAACTTTAAAATGGAAAACAATGAAATACTTCTTCTCTTGAAAACACTTGAAACTTGGATATTTTTTTATAGAAAACCAAAGACCCATGACCTCTATTTGTAGTCAAAGGAAAAATACCATTCATATGTGATACTAGGTCATTAGGGGTTAGTTTAACCACTTGGAAATAAGAAATAGCCGTTAGAACCCATAAAAAAACAAAACAGATCCAAAATAGAGCCGTTGGTGCCGGTCGACCGGTAAGCCATTTGGCAAATAGCTGTTTGCTCCGGTCGACCGTAGGGTAATTTAAAAAGAGAATTTTGAACTGCTGGTCGACCCGACCCGGTCGACCGGCACAAACCTAGAGCAAGTGTCATACAGTCGGTCGACGGTCGGTCAACCGCAGGGGTTGATGGTCGACCGACCCGGTCGACCAACAAACGTGCATAGCGTCCACGCCCTCAGCCAAAAGGCCAGGTCAACCATGTTGGCCTGAAATAGCTACGGTCGACCGCCCAGTCGACCGTTATGGCCTGAAATAGAATTTAAATAGATTTTTGAACTTGATAATATTTTTAAAATATTTTGTATTGGTTTGAGAGTTATGTAGCATAGTATAGGAGATAAAATACATGTTCTAAACTTGATATAAAAATTTGAAAAATTATGAAACATGTATATTAACCAGACATGCAACAAAATCAATACTACCTAAAACTTGTATTTTTGAAAAGTGTATTTTTGTGTGTATAACTTCTTGAGCACATCATATCCTTACTCTTTAACATATGAAAATCTTACAAGGGTCTAGGTGAGTACAAGATCTTCAATCGGGATTTTCCATTTACATCGTTGAGTTACTTGAATTCATGATCCTGTATTTGAGTCATCTTGAGTCAACACCACCTTCCATTAGGGGAAGAAACTTCTTGAATCCTTATAACCTTAAAATAATCTTAAACACTTAAACTTAATTAGTACAAATAACTATATATATTTTGTGATCATCAAAACTCTAAAACTGAGTGATTGTAACCTTGGGCCAACAATCTCCCCCTTTTGATGATGACAAAACATATGAATTATTTAAACAAAAAATGTGAAAAGAACTTGAAAAAAATCTCCCCTTCAAATCATGCTATCTATCAAGCATAAGAAAAGAATATGTTCTTTACAAATAAAGTGAACGTTACAAATTATAACAAAAACAAATTGAAAAGTATGCATGAAAAAGAAATAATAACTCAAAAGTATTTCTCCCCCTTTTTGTCAAGCATAAAAAAGGGTTAAGCCAACAAAACATTTTTGAAGAGTATTTGCAAAATTCTCATGAATCTATAATATAAATATTTAATTCACCACAAATAAATGAAAATCTATTATAATCTAGTGGTTTAGTAAAAATATCCACAAGTTGAAAATCGGTAAAAACATAATCAATTTCAATATCATCTTTCTCATAATGATCTCTAAGAAAGTAATATCGAATGTCAATATGTTTTGTCTTACTATGTTGATTTGCATTTTTAGTCTTAAGAATAGTACTAGTATTATCACAAAATATTTTAATATGGTCATAATGCAAATCATAGTTAAGGAGAGTATGTTTCATTCAAAGGACTTGAGCACAATAAGCCCCGGCCGCAACATACTCCGCCTCGGCGGTTGAGAGGGCTACAGAATTTTGCTTCTTGGAAAATCATAAAACAAGGCAATTTTCTAAAAACTGACAAGTTCCACTAGTACTTTTCCTATTCACTCTACAACCCGCATAGTCAGTATCCGAAAAACTCATCATGAAAAATTGTCTGGTCTTCGGATACCACAAACCCATTCCAATGGTGCCCTTAAGATATCTAATAATGTGTTTTTCCGCCATTAAATGGGACTCTTTAGGACAAGATTGAAATCTAGCACATAGATAAACACTAAACATAATATCTGGCCTACTAGTCATTAAATATAATAAACTACCAATCATGCTACGATAGAGTTTAATGTCTACGTTTATACCTTGTTCATTCTTATCAAGTTTGGTTGTGGTAGCCATGGGAGTTTTGCTTGTCTTAGCCCCTTCAAGCCCAAATTTCTTAATGAGTTCCTTCGTGTACTTGGCTTGATTTATAAAAATTTCATCACTCCTTTGTTTGATTTGGAGTCCAAGAAAATAGTTAAGTTCGCCCATTATAGACATCTCAAATTCCTTCTTCATACATGATTCAAAATCTTTGCAAAGTTTTTCATTAGTAGATCCAAATATAATATCATCAACATATATTTAAACAATAAGAATATAATTTTCAACATGTTTAGTAAACAAAGTGATATCTATTGTTTCTTTAGCAACATCATTAGAAATAAGAAATGATGAAAGTCTTTCATACCAAACTCTAGGAGCTTGTTTTAAACCATATAAAGTTTTATCTAGTTTGAAAACAAAATCCGGATGTGTAGGATTAACAAACCCGGGGGTTGTTTAACATACACCTCCTCTTCAATAAACCCATTTAAAAATACACTTTTGACATCCATTTGAAAAAGTTTGAAATCTTTATAGGAAGCAAAAGCAAGTGTTATCCGTATGGCTTTAAGCCGTGCTACGGGTGCAAAGGTTTTCTTAAAATCGATACCTTCAATTTGGGTGTAACCTTGGGCCACTAACGTAGCTTTATTCCTAACAACATTGCCCGACTCATATAACTTGTTCTTAAAAATTCATTTAGTGTCAATTGTTAGTCTATCATGGGGTCTAGGGACAAGATGCCAAACTTGGTTGCGCTCAAATTGATTGAGCTCCTCTTGCATGGCAAGCAACCAATATGAGTCCCCCTCGGCTTCGAGGATGTTCTTTGGTTCAAAATGAGGAATAAAAGCATAATGGCCACAAAGATCATGGAGCTTGGAACAAGTAGTTACCCCTTTAATACATCACCTATAATGAGATCCTTGGGATAATGTTGAGTGAATCTCCAATCCTTTGAAAGTGGTTGTAGTGGCTCCACTTCAACTTCTTAAACTTCATTTTGCACATCAATCTTTGGCTTGTCTTCGTGTATAGGTGAGTCTTTCAAGGTTATCCTCTCCATGTCTTCACCTACGGAATCTATATCTACAACATTCTCAATAAAAATATTAGATTCCTCAAACTTTACATGTATAGATTCTTCAATAGTCATTGTAGTTTATTGAAGGCTCTATAGGCTTTACTAGTGTTAGAGTAACCAACAAAAATAGCTTCATAAGATTTTGCATCAAACTTAACTAAATTATCTTTAGTATTTAAAACAAAACATTTACAACCAAAAACTTTAAAATAAGAAACATTTGGTTTTCTTGAATAGCAAATTTTGAAAGAAGTTTTAGAATTGTTTTTGCAAAAGAAAACCCTATTTGATATGTAATAAGATGTGTTTACTACCTCGGTCCATAGGTATTGAGGGAGAGCGTATTCATTTATCATAGTCCTAGCTATTTCTTGTAGTGTTCAATTTTTCCTCTCAACTACTCCATTTTGTTGTGGAGTTCTAGGACAAGATAATTCATATTTAATTCCATGTTCTTCGCTGTAAGTGACAAAGGACTGGCTATTGAATTCACCACCTTTATCACCCGTATTCGTAAAATTGAAGAATCTATTTCCTTTTTAACTCTTTTCCTAAACATTTGAAAATGTAAAAAGGCTTAATTTTTATGATCTAAAAAGAAAAGCCAAGTAAAACGAGAAAAATAATCAATCAATACAAAAGCAAAATGATTCCCACTTAGACTTTTGGTTTTAGTAGGATCAAACTAATCCATATGAATTAACTCCAAGGATCGTGATATCATGATATCCTTGATGGATTTGAAAGAGGACTTGGTTTGTTTTCCAAGTTGGCACGCATCGCAAATGTGATTCTTTTCAAATTTCAAACAAGGAATTCCTTTCACCGCTTCTTTGTTGTTTATTCTAGATAGATGGTTTAAAGAAATATGGCCTAATCTCCTATGTCACAACCAAGAGTCAACATTGAAGGCATTCAAATATGTGGCATTGCATTGCATATTAGACATATCAATCATGTATACATTGTTTTCACGAAATCCGGAAAGTATACATGCATTAGTTTGTCTATCAAATACATTACAAACTAAGTCATCAAAAATCACATTAAAACCTTTATCATAAGGTTGACTAACACTCAAGAGATTATGCTTGAGGCCATCAACTAAAGCAACATTCTCAATCATACGAGGTAAATTAAGTTTAATATTACCTATACCAACGATCTTTCCTTAGGAATCATCTCCAAAGGTGACAGTGCCACCTTCATGGTATCTTGATAGGGTTGCAAAGTTGTTGATATCCCATGTTATGTGCCTTGAGCAACCACTATTAAGATACCACCGCTCCCTACGTTTTTGAGCTTTGGAGTGTACCTACATCATGTAACATATTGGTTGACTTTGGTACCCAAATTTTCTTGGGTCCTTTAATGTTAATATTACGAACCCAAACATGATTATTTGAGGCATTTATTCTATCAAAATAAAATTTAACCAAGTGACCCTTTCAGACACAATAAGTGCATGCATAAATTTTACCATACATGAATGCATGATGAGTGTGTGGAGTGTGAATGTTTAGCTTGTGAACTTGTTTAGCATGATGTGAGTGCAAATGTTGAGACATATAAGTATGGCTGTGTGTAGCATGAGTTTGTTTCTTTGGGATATGTATCTTAGGAAATATAGCCTCCAATCTAAATTTGTCAAATTCACATTTCTTTAAAACTTCTCCTAAAGATTAATTTTATTTTTTAGCATAGAAATTTCATCTTTATCTATTTGTGGAAATTTAGCTTTATAAGAAATCTTATAAGCATCAAAATCTTTTTGAGTAGAAGTGAGAGTTGAAAACAAATCATCCTTTTCTTTTGTGAGTATGAAAACTTTGTGGTTAAGAGTTTCATTTTCATTTTTCATTATTAAATATTTCTTTTTAAGAAAATCATAATTGTAAGATAATTCTTCAAAAGCTTCTCCTAATTCATCCATAGATAATTCACAATCGTCAATAGATGATTCGGGGGTTACCTTATTTGTGTTATCATTTGCCATGAAACACATGTGGGCCGTGTCAACTTCTTCGTCGGATTCACTCTCTGAATCACATGTAGCCTTTAAAGTCTTCTTCTTGTATGGCTTCTTGGAGGTGGAGGGTTTACTCTTATTTTTCGAACACTCCGCAACGATGTGCCCCGGCTTCCGGCAATTGAAACAAATGATCTTCTTTTCTTCCTTTCCTTGTCATCTTCTTCTATTTTAAAATTTTGCTTTGTTGTACATTCTCCAATCATTCTTCACAAGAAGAGAGAGATCTTCATCATCTTCGTCGGAGTAAGTGGAAGAGCTTTTGACAGCGATTGCTTTCTTCTTTAGAGAAGTCATCTCTTCTCTAGCCTTTCTTTCCATCGCATGGGTCTTAAGGTTCCCAATAAGACCAATGAGCTCCATTTCCTCCTTGTCGTTGAGCTCCTTTCAAGGTTGAAGCTTTGAATTCCCAAGATGGTGGGAGTGCACAAATGATCTTCCTTACCTTTTGATCGTTGTCAATGCCGTCACCTAAAGAAGCAAGACCGTTAGTTATTTTTGTAAATTTTGTAATCATATCATCAATAGACTCTTTTTCTTGCATGGTAAAGTTTTCATATTAGGAACGTAAAAGATCAATTTTAGCCCTCTTTACTTGTGATGTTCCCTCATGAGTGATTAAAAGGTGAGTCCAAATCTCATATGCGGATTTGCAGTGTATGACTCTAGCAATGTCATCATCATTAAGAGCTTGAAGCAAGGCATAGTGTGCCCTAAAATTAGCGTCAAACTCTTTCGTAGCAATATCGGACCAAGTGTCCTCATCGCCAAAGGGTGCACTAAAGGGTTTAGTCACCGCTTTTGCAACCCGGCTTCCTAAGGATTGTAAAAACACGGTCATCTTAACCTTCCATATGGAAAACTTAAGACCATCAAACTTGGGTGGGGCCTTAATGCCTTCAGCCATCTTTACTAAAGTGTATGAGGATGAAATATGAAAAAGATGATTAGCAATTAAGGATCTCTCTAAGATTGTTAAACCAAGAAACTAGAGACCAAAACTCTGATTCCAATTGAAAAACACTTAGAGGGGGGTGAATAGGTGTTATGCTAATCAAAAACACTTGTAAAAACTAATTAAGATGTATGATGCAAGCGATCACTCAAAACAAAAAATTGAAGCCAAATTCTCAGTGAAGGCCTCTAGAACTTCTCCTCTTTGATTCCTCTAGATGATGAGTTGAGGTGCTTAATTGCTTCCTTGTTAATATGAGTATAAACCGAAAATGTAAGAAGATGAAATGAATGCAATATGGAAACAAGACAAATAGTATCACAAGTATAGGAATGTAAAGCAATAAAGAGCAAGAAGAAATCAATCGCAAATATAAGAGAATTTGTTTCGAGGTTCGAGCCACTGCTCTACGTCTCCGCCTTCACCACTATAAAGGATTTTCACTAAATCAACAAAGGGAACTTCCACACAGGAACCTTACACCCAAGGGATTACAATTAGTCTACTCAAGACCGGAGTACCCAACTCCAACAATACTATCCTCCATATAAGAGGAACCACAACTCAATAGATACAAGTCACTTGGTGATTTAGGAAGACCACAAACACTCTCTTACAACTTCTTATAGAGTGGAGTATGATTTAGGCTCAAAAAGTAAAGTGAAAGAAAATTTTCAGTAGTAAAGATGTAGAAGACTTGATAACTAACTGAAAAATTTTGCAATAGAAAGAACTTTGAAAATGGAAAGCAATGAAACACTTCTTCTCTTGAAAACACTTGAAACTTGGATATTTTTCTTATAGAAAACCGAAGACCCATGACCTCTATTTATAGGCAAAGGATAAATACCATTCATAACTGATACTAGGTCATTAGGGGGTGAGTTTAACCACTTGGAAACAAGAAATAACTGTTAGAACCCATAAAAAACAAAACAGAACCAAAATAGAGCCATTGGTGCCAGTCTGGACGTCTGCCGATCGACCGGTCGGTCGACTGGCACGCCACTTGGCAAAAAGCCGTTGGCTATGGTGTATCGTCTGGTCGACCGTATGGCAATTTAAAAAGAGAATTTTGAACTGCCGGTCGACCGGGTCGGTCGACCGGCACAAACTGAGAGCAAGTGTCATGTAGCCGGTCGACCGGCCGGTCGACCGCAGGGGTTGATGGTCGACCGACCCGGTCGATAGATAAACGTGCACAGCGTGCACGCCCTTGGCCAAAAGGCCCGATCAACTGGCCGGTCGACCGTCTTGACCTGAAACAGCTACGATCGACCGCCCGGTCGACCGTTAGGGCCTGAAATAGAATTTAAATAGATTTTTGAACTTGGAAATATTTTTAAATATTTTGCAATTGTTTGAGGGTTATGTAGCATAGTATAGGTGATAAAATATATATTCTAAACTTGATATAAAAATTTGAAAAATTATGAAACATGTATATTAACCAAACATGCAACAAAACCAATACTACCCAAAACTTATATTTTTAAAAAGTGTATTTTTTGTATGTGTAACTTCTTGAGTACATCATATCCTTACTCTTTAACATACTAAAATCTTACAAAGGTCTAAGTGACTACAAGATCTTCAATCAGGCTTTTCCATTTGCATCATTGAGTTACTTGAATTCTTGATCCCGTATGTGAGTTATCTTGAGTCAACACCACCTTCCTATAGGGGAAGAAACTTCTTGAATCCTTAGAACCTTAAAATGATCTTAAACACTTAAACTTAATTAGTACAAATAACTATATATATTTTGTGATCATCAAAACTCTAAAACCGGGTGATTGTAACCTTGGGCCAACAGTAAGCCCGATTTATTGTGGTCTGCCCGATAATACATGAAATGGTTGGACTCCCAGAGTCTTTGTATTTCACAGGAATGGGCCTGGTTAGTAACTCACTTATGTTTGATACAAGGAAGACATTCTTTGGGACATTTGTTTTTCTTTTCTTGGTGCACATATCTTTTAAAAATTTTGCATATGAAGGGACTTATTGTATAGCATCAAGAAGGGGCACATTGATCTAAACCTGATTGAACATTTTCCTAATCTTCTCCATTTGAGCATTAGTCTTGTTGTTTGCTAGCCTATTAGGAAATGGCATAATAGGCTTGAAAGGTTGCTCATCTGCTTTGTTTTTGTCATTGGACTTGGAGGCTGACGGTTATGAACTTGAAGATGGATCATTTTGAGTTTGTGGTATAATTACAGGAGAACTTGACACTGGTTTATTGGGAACAGGATGAGTAGAAACCTAATTATCAACTTGTCTTCCAGATCTCAAGATATGAACAGTGTTGCAGTATTTTAGACCTATGTCTTCAGCTTCATGAATAGGAAAGGGGTTCTTAGGATTAAGCAATGGCTAACTAGGCAGTATTTCCTTTTGTCTTTCATTTAATGAGTTAGCCAGTTGACCTATTTGAACCTCTAACCTATTAATAGCTTGGTGATGATTGTTCATCATTGAGGCCTGGGTTTTGGATAAGATTTCAATCATTCTTTTAAAATCTGACAATTTTTTATCTGGATGATTCTGTGGTTATTGTTGCTGGTATGTGGGCTAGAAGTTATGTTGGTAATTCGATTGAAAATTCAATTGACTATGGTGAAAATTGGCTTGATGAGACTAAGCAGGGTATTGATGTGAAAATTGTTGCCTTGGTTTCTCAGGACCGACTGACTCTATGCGAAATTTGGATGGTTCCTCCATCCCAAGTTGTATGTTTTAGAGTATGGATTGTAGTTTTGTCTGGCATATGCTGCATTCATGTTTTCAGGGTACATTTGAGCTTGGTAAATAGGACACTCCTCAAACAGGTGGTTGAGAGCATGGCAGTAGGTACAACCCAGATTGATCACTGGTGTTGGGTTAACCTGGTTCACTGAATTGGGTCCCTAACCTTGAGTAGTTCTAACCTCTTCATCAATTGTGTTATTTTTGCCTCGGCAGCTATAGAGGATTCAATTGAATGTATACCAGTTTTAGAAGTTGTGGGGTTAGTTTTCTCGGGGCAAGACTCCCACTGAATGATTTTTTCTACTAAATCTTCAAATAGGTCCCAATCCTGGTTCTCATCTTTCTTCAAAAATTTCCCTTGACCTATAGTCTCAAGGAGCGTCTTAGTTTGGTAGTCTAGTCCGTCATAGAGAATTTGACACTGCCGCCACTTCTCTATTCCGTGATGAGGACATTAGGCTAGTAAATCCTTAAACCGTTCAAAATACTTTCAGAATGGTTCATTTGTTTCCTACTTAAACTGCATTATGTTTTTTCTGATGGGGGCCATTTTATGAATGGGATAGAACTTCTTAAGAAAAATCTTGACAAAATCATCCCATGACGAGATAGAACTAGCAGGCAGATTATATAGCCATTTCTTGGCTATATCCTTAAACGCGAAGGGAATGAACCTCAATCAAACAGCGTCTTCCCCCAGTTGGGAAATTCTCATCATCAAACATTCTTCTTCAAACTCACGAATGAAGAAATACGCGTCCTCGGATTCTAGGCCATGAAATCTAGGGAGTGTGTTTATGAATTGAGGCTTTACCTCAAAATTGTTTCCATTTGCCTCAGGTAGAAGAATGCTTGAAATAAGTGAAGTGCGAATTAGGTAGAACTTGTCTTGGAGAGAAATATGATTCGCCATGATTGGATTGTATCAGGAAGTGGTGTGTGTGCAAGTGTAGTATTCCTAACAAGTCTTGATGAAATAGGATCCCGGTACCACTCTTGCATACATAATCACAGATAACGTTCACCCAACAAAAAAGCGAAAAAGAAAAAACAAACAAAAATAAAGAAAAATAATCACAAGCTATCTAGGATCCCTGGACCTAGATGGCTCCTAACTGGTCGATTAACAGAAGAAGGTTGTTGCTCAAATCAGACCACAGCTAATCAGCCAAGTATGGGCAAAATACGGTGGGAGGTATCCGTGCGTAAGCAACGGGCCTTAATTACGCCAAACCACGATATCTTCGAGGCTTAACCTCTTAATCCCCTACCTTAGACACTAATTTGACTGGAGTATGAATCAAAAATAATTTTCAACCATGGCTAATCTCTTATCGAGTCTAGATGTCCCTAGAGGCCAACGTCTATCAATTTTTATTTAAAAGCTTGGGATTGTGAGTGCTCGAAATGTTGTTTTTAGGCTAAGGAAGGGTGATTAAATCCCCACCTTATCTTATTATTGGGGTGGTGCCCTTAAAATCAATTTGTGCACATGTACAGTATATGCAAATAAGATTCACTCAAAGCGATTTAAATCAACCAAAAGATGAGTCATATTCTATATGCTCTGCGAATGTACCTTGCGCACTCTTCAACAGTAAAGTAAATGAATTAAAAAGACACGTGCCTAAAATGCAAACATCTAATCAATTTTTAAACTTTTCAATAAATGTTTTACTGTTGGTTTATTAGCAGGCTCCTGGTGATGGCATACAAGAAATAAATTTGCAACAAGCTATATTTTTTGCAAATCAAGCAGCCCTGCAAAAAAAATTGTGAGTAGTGAACTCCTTCTTGCCGCGAATCAACAGCCAGAGCTGAGAAAACGCGGCAATTTAGAGGGTACTTGGTCACTGTTTTTTACAGCAGAGGCCCAAGACCACTTATATGTTACTGCAAGTCTTGTTTTCCTTTTTCCTCAACCTGTAACCTGCAACAAAGAAGAAAAATTTTGTTTTAGTTCCAAAAACTCAATAAAAATCGTCGCCCTCCCTGGCAACGACGCCAAAAATTTGATCGGAAGGAGGAATTAAATTAAGCAAAAGTTCAAAGTAAACCGTTTATGTCCTTATACTGATGTTCAAACTCTGAATATGTGTGAAGATTTACTTTACTCCTTTAAATCACCGTCCGTAGCACAAGCTATAACGGGTCATATCCGAAGGGAGGGCTAAAGATGGAAGCGTTCACAGTTTTTATCTTGAAGTTTTTGAGAAGAAAAACGAAGGTTCTTTTTTGTTCAAAAATTGAAAAACAAAACAAAGTAGAAAGAGAGTGAAGAATCTTTGTAGCGTTTTTAAGAAAAGGAAAACAGAAGCGAGAAAAACTGTATGAAAAACGGTGATGTTGGAAAAAGAGAAAGTCTTAGAAAAGGGTTTTGAAATTCAATGGAAAGAAAGCCATGACTAACTAACATTCTACATTACTAACTTACCAATCTCATCAGGTGATTCATGCCTCATGTAGATTCATTGGCAATAGCATATCTTGCTTTGTCAAATCAATATGTTGTCCCAAATTGAGGATGTGTTCTCATCTAGGCTTGGCTAGGTGGCCTCCTTGGATCATCAGCTCCCAATAGATTCTCAATAATGGAACATAGGTATTCACACTTAGGTATGCTAAACAAGACTGTAAGATTCATTCGTCCATCAAAGCAATAACAAGCTAGCATGAAATAAGAAACTTGTACAATAGGTGTTAGCATACTAAAGTGATCCATCTTCATGTTCCATCAAGGCACTTGTTCAAGAGACAAGGCTCTAAATGAGGCACACATGAATCATATAGAGTTGATACAAAGCATTCACTAGAATTGAAACACTACTCATGTTCATTGTGAATAAAAAGACTTGTTAATTACAAGATTAGAAATAAAAAAAATCTAATGATTCATATGAGTTAGCAATCACCCAAGAGTTAGTAGTTAGTAGTGTTAAAAGTTAGTTAGTCATGTTAGTAGATTAGTTAGCCATGGAAAAGAAAAGCAAGAAAGAAGATATGGTAGAAAACAAGTGTAAGAAAGTAACTAACTTGGAAAGTAAATGCAATAGAGTAAGAAAGATTTGAGGAAGGAAAGCCTGAGCCTTTGTATTGAGTTGTCACTTCTTCAATTACAGAGATCTCTCTCACCCTCGCTCTCTCTTTTCTGGATCTAGAAGGAGAAAATAAAAAATTACACAAGGAACTAAGAGAAAGAACTAAAGAAATCCTAGCTATTTGCCTAAACAAAATGATTTTCTCTCCTCTTCCTTTTACAGAGGCCCTGGGGGTTCTTTTATAGGCTTCAGGAGTAGATCGTATCCCATATCAGTCGTAGGATCAATCGCTTGATCAACAACTAAGGATGTGCCGCAGATCCGCTGCCAGGGCCGCGTTTTCGCGGCAGCATCTTGGCCCTTGCGCCAACCATTGCTCTGACATTCCATTACGCTGCAGGTGCCCAGCTGGAGCTTCTAGAAGTTGGGGAATATGCCTTGGTTCGTTCCAGAATTGGGCTTCCTTAATGTGGGCTCCTAAAAACACCTTTAATTCCTTAAAAATTCTAAGATTTGGGCCTTCTTCTCCATTAAAGAATGGACCTGAAAAATAAGAGAGAAAAGCAATAAAATTCCTATTTTTATTAACATAAAACATGGTAAAGTGATATAAAATGATGTAAAATGAACTCTAATCGGTCACTTATCTGAGATGATCTACTTCGGGAAGGCAGACATCACCAGTAAGGTCTTAGATTCTTTCTTTGCTAATTTTGATTAAGGAAGATCTAGCTTTCTGGTGGCAAAATCTACCATTAAGTGAAGGATTACGGCCTTATGAAGGAGGAAGACCTTTTGTGTCCTATTGGTCTGATGGTCTTGGGACGACTTATCATCCTGAAAGTAGATACGACAACTTGTATGCCTTTGGAGCAAAGACTCCATTGTATGAAAGACAATCTTGATGTATTATCAATGTATCTCCCCTTTTGAATCAATAAAATTTTTACTTTTTGGTCATTTACTTTGCTCCATGTCTTTCTTCTTGAACTCTGGAAGAATCCAGAATGGACTGGCTTCTCCATAGGCCTTTTCCCAAAGAAGGAAAGAAAAGCTCTTAGCGGAGCTAAGCTTCTAACGGAGCTAAAGATGGATTTTTAGCTAAGTCAGAAACGAGCTCTCAGCAGAGCTGCGCAAAGTTTTCCGCGAAGCTAAAGATGAGCTCTCGACAGAGCTAAAGCTCAGGTTTCAGCAAGTTAACCAAGCGTCGCGTGAACTCAACACTGAACTCCCAACAGAGCTAGCCCTCAGCGGAGCTAAAGTAAGGCTTCTCAGAAAGGCGCTTAGGTGCCGCTTCAAATTAATTTGAAACGACCGCCTGCGCTCCTTTTGAGGAGGCGAAGTTAGAAAATTTCATATCTATAGAAGCCCAGTGGGCTGAAAGAGAGAATTACCTTCTCTTTAAAAAATGCTTCGAATTTTCAGAGAGCAAATCTCTTTCTCTTTCTTCTCCCTCGTTTAGACTTTCAGAACTTCTCAGTTTTTCATGGCCCCCAATGACACGCAGGCAAAGAGGCAGCGACCTCTGCTAAGGAGGCGCCATCTCCTCCTCCAATCATCGAACGCCCCATAGCAGGTAGGGAGTTTTCCCTTTTTTTAGAGATTTTCATCTCTTTATGAAGTTGATTCCTAGCTATTTCATGGTGACTCTGGAGTGATTCATCGTGATCCAGTGATCTTAGGGAGTCACACTCCTTTAATTTAATCCCACTAAATTTTTAGGGGATTTAATTCCCCTTTAATTTCGCGATTCGAAATTTAAAAACCGAATGGTTTTTTTCGAAGCTTCTATGCGAAACTAGCCCTTGGGGCTGTTCACTTCTGTCAAATGACAGGATGGCGAAGCTAGCTCTGGAAGCGTAGCTGGAAACAGGACTTTAATGTCCTTTGAATAAATTTAGGCACAAGTGCCTTTCCAGCGAAGTTAGTCCTTGGGGCTTTTTGCATTCTATTCAGCGACAAAATGCGAAGCTAAACTTTTGGAGCGAAGCTAATCAATTAGTGATTTTTTGCACTCTGCCTTCGTGCAGAGTGTGTAGCTGAGCTTTAGGGCGAAGCTAATGCTAAACTAGCTTCGCTTGGAGAGCGAAGCTATGCCTTAACAATTTTCTTTTGCTTTAACTTCTCTTTTCTTTGGCTAATGAACTAATATAGTTTCTTTTTTGCTTTGCAGTGCACTATACCCCTGGGCCTCTGAACAGCCTTTTTGGGTCGGCTAGGGGTTTGGATGGTAATGTCAGCCTACAATTCTAGGGGCAAGCTTTGTTATTCAGTGAGCGGAGCACTCCTGGCCTTGATGCCCTGATCCGGCCTGGAGATCAGCGTACCATGAGGAGTATCCTGACTACTGCTTCCCTCGAGGACTGCAACCGAAAGATTTACCGAAAGCCTGGCTTCATGTTTGGGGACGTAGCGCTTGACACCGATCATCAGCTGCTGGCCGGGGAAGGGCAGTGGATCTTCAATCTGAATGGCGAGAAGTATTACCTCCCATCTAGCAAGCGCCATTTCCACTATCCTTCTTCCAATGCGTGAGGAGGCCTCGGAAGATGAAATGGCAGGTGACCCAGACCACTGACTCAATCCATGTGGGTATCTTGATAGCCGCTTCTCCTGGCTATTCAAGGGCAGGTCCCCCTCGCTGCATACTGGGTCTTCACCCTGGAAACGTTCTTTAAGACATCCCGGTGGGAGAAAATCCAGTTATAGCCCAAACCTTTGGAAATCAGTTCTTTAAAGTCAATGGCAACTAACCAGCAACTGATTTTATGACCCCAGACTGGATTCATCCTCCCAAGCCTGGTGGACGGATTTGACCCTTTATGGATTGGCCCATTTCGAGGAGGATTTGGAGAGGTTGGGACTCTATGAGGCTGTCATAGCAATGTGCTATGGCATCCAGATGAGCATAGCGAACTTATATGCCATCTTTGATTTATACTATCCAGCTACAGGGACTTTCTTTACCCATGTAGGAGAATTGGGCATGGCTTTGCATGAGATGTGGGAAGTCTCTGCTTTGTCGATAGGCTATCTCCCTTATGAAGAATACTTCCCATGCGAAGAAGAATTGGCGCTTTTGAAAAAATAGGAGCTCGCTTTGTTCAAGACTTATCGTGAGTTGTTGTGCCACTTTTACATCTGCTCGAGCATGCATGGCAATCCTAAGGAAGCTTCGAGCAGTTCGAAGAGCTGGGGGAATTATATGTTCCCCAACCTGGAGGATGCCCCAGAAGCGACTCACTGCGGGGTTGCAGACAAGGAAATCTTCTGGAGAATGAAGGAGCATGCCCAGGGAGACATTATTCTAGAGAAGATGATGGCATCTATGAGAAGGGTGACATTCTCAGGAGCTTTCATCATTAGGCTCGTCAACCAATGTCCCAGAAGGCGCTTTTGGCCTGGTTTTTATCGGTTTGGTTGAAGAGATGTGCGGTGCCATCTCCTTCTAGCGATGTCGTCCTCCCCACTGTCTTATTGTCAGCCGTTCGCTTGGTACACGGTCGCTCTCTTGTACTTCTGGCGATGGTGTGCTATATTTAGCGAGGTCTTCGTGCATTGACGGAGGCTTTCTGCAGACCACCGGCAATGAAGAGGGGAAAAGGGACGATCTTATCCCGTGATGGACCGAACTCAAGGATCAGATTGTCTTATACTTACTTGATGGCATGGTTCGCTCTTCACTGTCCGGCCATTATTAAGGCTGGCAAAGAGCCTCCCGAAGGTGTTCGTGTTGCACACCTTCGCCGATTTAAGGGATCCTTGTGGTACGGACTTATGTCGCTACGGTCCGCAAGCTGTTGTACCAGAACGACATGTATACTCTCTTCTGGTGGTTCCCTACATCCGCTATGCGGGATACGGTGAGGAATTCAAGGATGTGGGGGATGAAAAGACGTCGCTGAGTCGGAGAATCTTTGAATGGCTGGTTAGCATTCGACTTTCTCACTTGGTGTACAGGAGCGGGGATACCTGCTATTTGGAGCCGTACGTCCCCAGTCGGTTTGCTCATCAGTTCAGGTATGACCAATTTTATGTTGGTAATCCGAACACTAATCTGGCTTTCATGGGGAGCCTAATTGATGGTGCTCGCGCTTGGTGGTACTTCATTGCTGGTTGTACCGAGGCACGGCTGTGCACGCCATTGAGGACCCCAAACCTACTGATGACTTTGGGGTTCTACCAATGGTACAGAACTTCAAGCTCTGCGCCAAACAGATTTGCTATTAACTCCTTTGGCTTGAAGTGGATCTCCCAGTGACTGAAGCAGAAAGTCACCGAGAAGGGTGAGGGCAAAAGAGTCCGGGTGTTAGGAATTTCGGAGTTTATTGCCACTGCCAACAGTGAGGCTTCAGACGCTGAAAGCCCCTGCTTTGAAGAAGTTGCAGGTGATGAGGCTCCAACAGATGCTCCTGACGGGGTAGGCACGGCCCTTATGGAAGACATGAAAGTGGAAGAGGTGGAGGAAGAAGATCCTGATCTCCACTTCAAGCGGAAGTGGTAAGGTGGATCCCGTAGAAAGAGGATGGTAAAATAGCCTCGTCGCTACACTTTCACTGTTATTGCAGAGGGTGAATCAGCTCCTCCTTTCCCGTTAGTTATCAAGCTATCGGCATAGAAACAAGCAACTGACAAAGTTGTTTCTGGCCTGGGTAAGACCAGTTCCATTTTGCAACACGTATATATGCACATGTATACATGTGTGTGTGTGTGTGTGTATTTCTTCTTATCTCATGCGGCTCACTTGTTTAACTTGTCATTTAGGAGACGAAACCGTGAGAGAACAGGGGGATTATTATGATCCGCTGTTTACTTATAAGGAGGGTGACGAGGCTAGCGATTCCGAGGGTGACGCAGCTGGTGTCAGTCCTTCGGGTTTCGGTGCCTCAAAAGAGAGCCCAACGGCCTCAAGCTCCAGAGGATGGTTTACGGAGCCCTCGGCGAGTGAAGACGAGTCTAACATCCCGGTTATAGAAGCCATCAGAACGGATGAAGGTCTTCCTGAGGTTGCTTCTAGAGCTTCTCCTACTATCGCCAAGGTTTCTTCCATGGAGCCCGCCGGGATTAGCGCTGTCATCAAGGGAGCCCTGGGGGACATTGTTGCCGAGGCGGTATCACCTCTTGGTAATACCTTGACCAAAGCGATCCTTCCTTGACATTATTTTTTTTTTGTTTCAATAAAGTACTTTTGTAGGTGTTTCATCTTTAGGTGCATCGACTTCAAAGGAACCAGTGAGTCTTCCCGGGGGCTTCAGGGAAAAGACAAGTACTTCAGCTGCTGCGGATACTGCAGAGTTGACATCTTGTATCACAACTTGCCCTCTTACCAGCCCGAGCCTACTGGTGAATCTAAGGTAGCTGAGGAGACAATGGCTGTAGAACCAATTACACTCCCAACTGAATCGGTTGGTGAGATGCCGATGGCTTCTCTGACGCTGCCAGTCCTGGCAATCACCGGGCTAAGGATAAGTACCAGCCATACATCTCTGACGCTAGTCGTCGAGCCAGTTCTTCCTGAAATAGTTACCAGCCCTACTTCCATCGTAGCTGGTGTACTGGTTTCAATAAAGACTCCTCCCCGATCACCGATGATCCCTCGTCTTTCTCCAGCCAGTGCTTCTGCCATTCCTCCACTGTTATGATAGTGAAACCAGAAGAAGCTTTGTCTCCTGGGACTACTCGCTCACTGGGAGTAGTTGAAGCAGAGAGAGAATTTATGGTTGAGATGGTTGACACTTTTACAAGAGCCTAAAGCGATCTGTTGCTTTGGTCTTGAAGGGCTCAACCACCTCATTTTCTGCCTAAAGATGATCCCCTCTCGAAATATTGAAAGCATTCGAGAATTTGGAGGAGATGATCAGGCTGCTGCATTAGAGCTTCTTGTGGAGAGGCTTGAGAAGGACGTGGGCGAGTGACGCCACCTCAGCAGTTGAGACTTGGATTCCTCAGTTTATGAAGAGCTTGAACACCTTGTCGCTCAAATGCGTGACACTCACCTTGAAGTACAGGAAGCAGCCAAGGTAATATCTTCAGATTTAAAATCCTTGGAAATAAGAAAAGTAGAAATTGGAGATGCCATTGCGCTTCCAATAGCGCTCTTCTTGATACTGAGGATAAAACTGAGAAGGCCAAGGAGATGATCAAGAGGGTCAATCTTCTTCTGTCCAAGGCTAAATCGGTGCATCTTGAGGAGATCGCTAGTCTGGAGCAGCTCAAAGCCTAAAATGATGAAGTCCTGCAGCAGGCGATAGCACAGCAGGCAACTTTGGCCGATATTGAGGCTCGTGTATCGCAGACGACGAAATTTAATGAAGCTGAGTTAAGATCACATGCATCCATCAGAACTGCTGAAGAGAGGAAGAACAAGCTGGTCACCCTTAAAGAACGGATCAAGTCTTGCGAAGCACCATTGTAGCTTATAATCCATGTATCCCCCCTTTTTTCTTTTTGAATCAAATAATAAGTAATTTTATTTGACTCTTCTGTTGCATTTGCTGCTTGTTTTATCTTCTGAGGTTGCCATACTTTCAGGTTATATTACAACCCTCAAAAGAAAGGAGATAACAGTGTAACTAATCTATTCAGAGTTCCACAACATGATAGAATTAGTTATTCGATAAACTATCACCAATAGATTTAAGAAACAACTTGATTCAAATCTTGTTGGGATAAGAATGGGATAAAATAAATTTGACGATCTTGCTGTTCAGAGGTTTACTGTTTAACATGACAGATTAAAGACCATAAGATGTATGAATAGGTTATGATGGATTAGACACCACAACCATGTGATAATTTCTATAGAACTAGGAAGATGAGTCTAGAATTTGTCAATTAAAGATGACAAATTAGATATGATTGATCGAAATTTTTTCATTCAGAGGTGATAATCTGTACATGATGACAAAATGGAGGTGAACCCGATTTTAAGGACCCGTCTATTCAGAGGTGATAAACTAAACATGATAAACTAAGACACACTAAACTTCGAATCCGCTGCCAGAGGTGGTCGAATTAACTTGGCAGCTAGTCCACAAGGGACTGCAAAGATAGATTGGATCTGGGGTCCTATTAGTTCAGAGGTGGTTGACTGGACATGACTAACTAAGAGGTCTCAGATTTGCAATCCGATGTTCAGAGGTTTACTGTTAACAAGACAGCAAGAACTCCCGGCCTTGATAGAGGAAAGGAGAATAAAGTTATGGACCCATCTGTTCAGAGGTGGTGAATTAGACATGACAATTAGAGTACCATAAAAGAGAGAGATCTAGGTATCCGTCAGTTCAGAGGTAATATGGACATAACCGATTAGAAGTTGCTAGACTCTGAGCCCTACCATTCAGAGATGGTGAACAGGATATAACGGTAAAGACATAGTCCCTACTGGACTGAAAGATGAGACTTGGTTATCTATCGGTTCAGAGGTATCATGGACATAACCGATTGAGAAGCCACCAAGCTCGAAATTTTTACCGTTTAGAGGTGACAAGCTGGACATGACGGTAAAAGAAATAATTCCACTGGGGGAGATAGGATTTGATTGTGAACTCCGTGGGAAAATTGATTTCTCCTTTGGATGTTATTTGAAAGAAATTGTTAGAGGTATATTGTTAACGTTACAACCAAGAAAGTCTAGTGGAAACTTGGGAGGGAGATAATAGACTTTAAATAAAGTTTACCAGAAACTCACTGGGGAGTTAAGAAATATGAATCCCATATATGTCAGAGGTAATCATTAACGTGACAAAAAGGACTCCGTGGGGATTTAAGAGGGGATTTGTAAAGCAGCCTGTCTGAGGTATTTGAACATAACAGCAATTTAAATGCACTTTTCAAAATATTTGAATCTCACTATCAGAGGTTTAGTGTTAACATGATAGGTTTGACTTGTGATTCATTTTGCAAGGGAAATGAATATTATTTTATATGGTTCTGCTATTCCATGGACGGGAATTGGTAAGTGATTTTGGAGAGGAGTCAAATGGGATCAGGTCCCTTAGGATTTTTAGCAAATCCTCAGCTGTTAACAGGTTTGGTATGCCTTTACCAACTACCGTTTGAGTTGGGCTAGCCATGCTATTCCCCTCAGCATGATGAGTTGTCGAGGACTTATGTTGGGCTTAAGAGCCAACATTTTCCTATATCCTTAGCCATTAGAGGCGTTGGATCATTTTGTTACTTAAAGTAACGTAATGTATCTCCTGGGTCTTTACTCCGTAGATGAGCTGGGGATCAAAGGAATGGACATGAATTCCACGTTAACTTTATCTAGAGATTGTCCTTGATTATCCCGTCTTGATATGAATGTGGAAACAGTGGAAAGGTTCTGCAAAAGGATGTTTCACGAACCTTCTTCAATGAGTTTGGCTTGCTAAGCCATCAGATAAACTCATTTGATCCTTCATTCGATCGGTCACTATTCGATCGATCACCACGTCTTGATATGAACGTGAAAACAGTGGAAAGGTTCTGCAAAAGGATATTTCACGACCTTCTTTAATGAGTTTGGCTTGATAATCTATCAGATAAACTCATTCAATCCTCCATCTAATTGTTCGGACCTTTTGTCGTTGGGTCAAGCTTCGATCGACGAACAAGAGCAGGAAAGTATGCCAGTAATGCATATAGAAAAGTAAGGCTAGTTAAGCCATCCTTCTTATTATAAAGAAGAGTGCCTAAAACTATTTCTTAGGCATGCTTGACTTCGAAATATGACCTATTCTTCTAAGTTGAAGATAGATGCATATTTATATACTAGAGAAGAGTGACAAGGCTAAAAATTTGTCATTTTGCCTTTGCCTTTTTTCGATGCTTACGTCATGTATCATAATATCACCTATGTTCGGTCAACTCGGCGTTACTCGACCATGATGTGATCCATTGAGTGAGAAAAGAAGCTTTTCTTTGGCGCGCTCTTCCAAGCATCTTGAATCCCAAACCCTAATCCATCTTTGTCATCGCCTCAATGTCGGCATCATGCATCATCAATGTTCCATTGGTTCGGTTTCATCGATGGTGATGTGGTCTATCAATAGGATAGCTCCTAAAGAAGAATGACAAGGCAAAAACTGACATTCATAACCTTGTTTCTATTTTAATGCAACCGATGTTCGACCGGCTCGACGCTGGTCGACAGTGGATTAGAGAATAGTGACAAGGCTAAACCAAAGTAACCTTGTTTCTTCTTCAATGCAACTGGTGTTCGACCGGCTCGACACTGGTCAATGGCACTATGATCCGTTTAGAGAAAAAAAGAAGCTTTTCCTTGGCGCTCTTCCCAAACATCCTGGATCTAAAAGTTCTGATTAGAGGTGTAATGTTTAACCACCTGATCATAAGAAGAATCCTATCAAGGATAATATTTCTTCAAGAACCTGCCATTGATTGGCATCATGAGTGTATCACCGTCTGGGGTTATAAGGCGATATGCTCCATTAGAGTAGACTGCTTCAATTATGAACGGTCCTTCACATTTGAACTGAATTGGTTTTATGCGCCATGATTATGGGTCGTCTAAAGGCTAAAACCAAATCTCCTTTCTGGAATACCCTTTGCTTAACCTTCTTATTGAAAACTTTTGAGATTTGAGCTTGGTATAACTCATTGTGTTGTTGAGCTTGTAGTCGTTTCTCGTCTAGGGATTCGAGTTCTTGAAGACGTAACTGATCATTGTCTTCCTTTGTCATCTTAGTTGCTAAAGCGACCCATAATGATGGCATCTGGATTTCTAATGGTATAACTACTTCGCACCAGTATACTAGAGAAAAAGGCATATTACCTGTTAGGGTTCGAACCGTAGTTCGGTAGGTCCAAAACATTCACTAAGCTTCTCATTCTAGTCTCACTTACTTGATGAAACGAATTTCTTGAGTAGCTTAATAATTGTCTTATTGAATACTTTCGCTAAGCCATTAGCAGCAGGATTATAAGTAGTCAATGCCACATTCTGAATCTGGTACTTATTGTAAAACTGATAGAATGTTTGGCTTGCAAATTGGGGACCATTATCATGACTAATCTGCCTGGGACACCAAACTGATGAATGACATGGTGTTTAATAAAATTGACCACTTTGGAAGTTTTAACTTCAATAAGTGGTATAGCCGCTGTCCACTTTGAAAAATAATCAGTTATCGCTAAGCTGAATCGATGACCTTTCGTTGACAAAGGACTAATAGGTCCTACAACATGATTCCCTATGCTTCGAATGGCCACAAAGAAACAGTCGGATGAAGTAACTCCGGAGGTTGATGTATAAAGTCTGCATGGAGTTGACAAACTTTACACTTCTGTGCATATTTGATGGCATTGGCTATCATGGTTGGCCAATAGGACCCAAGCCTGTGCAATCGATCCTTGAGTTTCGGACTTGGTTGATGAGCTTTGCATATACCATCGTGCGCCTCTTTGAGTACTTCTCGTGCTTCCAAATTAGAGAGGCAACAGAGCAAGATGCCATCATAGGAGCGAAAATAGAATGTCTTTACTATCGGGTCATAGTAGAAACGGAGAGATCTTCGTCGAATAGAGGCCGCTTCGTCGCTTTTTTAGGGTCATTCGGTAATATGTCATGCAAAGCATAGTCAATGAGGGGAAATTGCCAATCTCTCGGTTCGAAATCCATTGAAGTTATATGGACTTCCTTAGTTTCCAACACATGTTTAGGACAAATAAGATGTCAAGTAGCCACTGTAAGATGATACGTTGTGTCGATTGGTAAGGCCAATGTAGCCACTAGTGCAGCCAAAGCATCAGCCCTAGTATTATGGGATCGGGACACATGACCTATGTAAAAGCCATCAAATAAATTAGTCATTTTGATGATTGTATAGTAATAAGGTACCAAATCTTCGGCGAACCTCGTATTCTCCCTTAACCTGATTGACGATCAGTTTTGAATCACCGTAAACTTCAAGGTAGGGTACCCCCATTTCATGAGCGAGCTAAAGGCTGATAAGCAGAGCATTATATTTTGCCACATTGTTTGAACATGGTTCTGTCAATGAAAATGCCGAAGGAGGACATGATTTTGTGGTGAGATAAATATAACCCCCACACCAGCAATAGTCTTGCCTTTAGGGCCTGTTTTTCATGCTCCATCAAAGAACATTTGCCACACATCATCCTCTGAAATCATATTAGATTTGAAAATGTTATCTGGAATATCTTCATGAAGTTTTGAGCTTTTCGGAACCGGATGAGCCGCTAGAAAGTCTGCAAGCGCCTGACCTTTGACTGCGTTCTGAGGGATAAAGAGTATGTCATATTGAGACAAGAGGATGGCCCATTTGACCAATCTTAAATTCATCGATCCTAGTTTCGTCATGAGAATGCGCAAAGGATTAACTCTGGAGATGAAATGTATGGTTTGCCAACTGAGTAATGTCGCGTCTTTTGAATAGCAAAGACAAGAGCTAAATATTCCTTCTCAATAGGGTTATATCAGGACTCAGCTCCTATCAGAGTCCTGCTCAAATAGTAAATGGCCTGTTCGTGACCATCATCGTTCTTTTAAGCAAGCAAAGCACCAAGAGAATGGTCCATAGCTTTCACATAAAGTAGGATTGATTTTCCTGATGTGGGAGTCACTAAGAATGGAGATGTAGTGAGGTATCTTTTGATATCTTTGAAAGCTTCTTGACAGCTTTATCCCACACAAAAGAAACACCCTTTTTCATAAGCCGGGTGAATGGTTGACAACGGCCCGAGAGATTTGCAATGAATAATCTGATATAGGCCAACCTAACTTGCAGACCCCTAAGCTCTTTTAGATTCTTAGGTGGATGCAAGTTCTGAATAGCTTTGACCTTGTCTGGGTCAAGATGAATTTCTTTTGACGTGACAATACCCAAGAATTTGCCACTTGAAACCCCCAAGAAGGATTTTGTTCGATTCATTTTCAGCTGATGGGCTCGCATTATATTAAACATTGTTCTTAGGTCATGAAGATGATCATCATTATCGCGACTCTTGACAGCAATGTCGTCGACATAACATTCCACTGTCTTTTGGAGGTGATCGAGAAAAATTTACTCATTGCATGTTGATAAGTTGCTCTTGTGATCTTTAATCTGAAGGGCATCACGGCATAGCAATATACCCTTAACGGAGTATGAAATGAAGTATGTTTCTTATCCTCTGGGTACATCTTGATTTGATTGTACCCTGAGAAGTCATCCATGAAAGATATTCTCTTAAATCCGCAGGTATTGTCAATCATAATGGGCAATGGGAACTCATCTTTAGGACAAGCTGCATTGAGATCACAATAGTTAATACAGACCCGGATTTTTTCATTCTTTTTAAGAACGGGGACAATATTGGCAAACCAATCCGGGTGCTTCTCTTCCCGTATGAAACCACACGGGATGAGTTTATGAACTTCACTTCAATAGCTCCCATAATATCAGGGCGAAACCATCGTTGTTATTGCTTCACTGGCCTGACGTCAGGCTTAATGTTCAGATGATGCATGGCTACTGCGGATCAAGTATGAGCATATCTTCGTAATTCCATGCAAAGACATCGATATACTCTCACACGAGTGCTATCAAACCTTCTCTCTCTGTAAGTGATAGACTCTCGCTTATAGAGATAGGTTTTGGGTGATCTTGACTACCCAAATTAACCTGAACCACTTTGTCCTCAGTAGGTAGTTTGCGTTGTTCGAATCGCTTTTCCCACTGAAAATCTAGTTGCTGAGCCCATGATTTAGTATCAAATGTTTCAATAGCCTCCCAGGCTTCAATTGGTTGATCAAAGTCATATTAATGGAGAGATTCTTGAAAAGCATTCCCGTACTAACATCTGACTCCCACTCGGATAAAGAGCCAGAGCATGATGGGATCGGTTTATTGTCTTCAGATTGAAACGATGTAGGAGGTGGAGGTGTAATATATCCCAACCCCCTGTGTGTTTTATCATAGTAATTTGCCGGTCTCCTTTCGGCACGAAATTTGTAGAAAATCACGTCGTCCTTTTCTAAAATTCAAGCCACTCCCACACTACAGGTTATATCCCATTTTTTTCATCATATGCTGTGCTGATCGTACATAATGAGAAAATTGCGGGGGTTTCGAGTCTGAACTCGAATCTGTGACAGCAGACCTTTGCAATCGGGCCCTATCGAATACAATCAGTGATTGACTCCTTTTGGATGGAGGGACCACGAAGATGGACCCTTCCACACACTCCACATATGTTCTTGTCATGCTTGGTTTGTGCAAAGGCATATGTAGAGAGCTATTGATGACAGATTTAAGCAATTCGATACTCGCAGGATAATCAAAGATAACATTCTCATTAATCACCCATTCATCATCATCCTCAGAGGGATTAGTACATTGAGGATCATTGAAACATGCTACAATTGGTTCACAGGCCAAAGTAGTTGGCTTGTCTCCTTCAGACTCTGAATCTGCCTTGTTGTCGCTATCGTCATCATCAGGCAACGGTTGTTTTGATGCTTTACTATCTTCCTGGTATAGGAGAGCATCAGTAAAGTAATTTTTCACCTCTTTGAATAGTTAGTTTTTAGCGGACACTGTTCGTCCGTTGCATCGTCTTCTATGTACTTGAAGCATTTGTACAAAGTAGAAGGAACGATCCAGTTAGCATGGATCCAAGGTCGTCCTAGCAACAAGTTGTATGACGTGTCAGCGTCAATGACGTAACATGTCACTTCTGATTTTAGATCTCCGATTCGACAACGGAGTCAATTTTCCGAGTGGGTGACTACTCCCCGCATTAAAACCGTATATCATAATAGTCATTGCAGACAGCTGATAAGGCGGTATCCTAAGGAAGTAGAGGAGCCTTTTGGGAATAATGCTAAGTGCGGACCCCGGATCAACCTGTATTCTTTCAATACACATCGAGTCGATATACCCAGTATAATATAAAGGTCGATCATGTTCGTAGCCTTTGAGGAGCATATCCTCAGCTGTGAAAGTGATAGCGGGTACCTTCGACTGTACATGATGATATTCAGAACACAAGGGTTGAGTTTCATCTCTAGGGGTTTCTGGCATATGTGTCAGAAATGATTCTGAATTAGCCAGTGCGTCTCTAAGTGCTTCTCTCGTCTCTTTCGATAGGTGAAGCAGCTCGTGTATGGTGATACGAGCTGGAATATTAGCTAGCTGGGCCAATATATCAAAGCGGAAAGGAACGTCAAGTCATGGTCCTGAAGGTTTCTTCAAAACACGGTGAAATCGTACTTCTTTCTTCTTCTCTTTCCCTGAAGTTGAGACTGGAGCTAGACGGGTACTTCTACTGACTTTGTTTGATGTTATGTTTCGTCAGTAGTTTTGTCATACTATTTCAAGTACGATTTACCCGACCGAGTGCCTGTTGGCTGGGGTACGTCAGCCTATGCTATGAAAGCATGCCTCTCATTTTAGAATTGCTAAGAGAAGTTATTGTCACATTGTCATCATCCAGCAAAACAGAGACAACGTTGCAGGATCTCCCCTTTGACTTGTATTTCTTTGAATCCTACTGTTCATCTTGGGCGAGGTCTTGGTGCACCCACATGATTTTCCTTTTTTATTGTCAAGGAACAAGACTTTTAATCTCTTGATGTTTAGCTGAAAGATGATTTATCTCCAGCCGTGCTTTAGGGATCAGAAAAGATCCATCAGGGACTGTGATCTTTGGCTTAGTGCCGAATTCGAGAGTCACCATGTTTACAGTGACTTTCTTCTGTTCTAACTTTAAAGTTAGAACTTCGGCATCCAGTAAAATCTGAATCTTGTCTTTGAGAACAAAACACTTGTTAGTAGGATGATGAACCATCCTATGGAAAAGACAATAATTGGGATCATTTGTACGTCCCACTTCATTAGGGCATCGAGCTTCTGGCAGCTTCAACTTATTTTCGTGCTGGAGTAGATGGAATATATTGACCACCTGCTCATCTTTGAAGGAGTACTGTTTCACAGGAAACTTAAGCTCTTGATTATTGATGCCTCTTTTCTTGATCTTCAGAGGGGAGCCTCCCCTGATAACTCAATGAATATAGTTTCTTTTCCTTTAGCTTGGGACGATTGTGCCATCTCGCCGCGCCCTTTATTATTCATACCCCATTTGCCTTTGGGGGTAGACGGTTCAAACTTTTTAGCTGACTTCTCGTCAGCTTGTTCAACTAATTCCTTCCAGGTATGGGCTTTAACAGCTCCCATATAAATCTCTACCTGATCCAGGAAGTTATGCTTACATGTCTGCAAGAGCATAAGTAATGGCATCCCTGCTGGACACATCAGAGATAAGTTTCTGAATCGCTCAATGTAATCACGGCTGGATTTCCCTTTCCTCTGCACAGTGGAGAGGATTTTATCCATGGGCACCTCAGTGTCATCCTCATAAAAATGAGAAAGGAACCGAGTCTCCAGGTCGATTCAGAAATTGATAGAGCCTGGTAAAAGGCTTCTAAACTAGTCGAAGGCTACTCCTTTGAGAGTACCAATAAGCAATCTAGCCATAATAGCATCGTTATCTATAACATTACTGGTTTGAGACCGGAAGTAATATATATATATATATGCTGGTTTGGCGAGCTTTTGCCATCATACGTATGTAACATAAGTGGTTTAAACTTTAAAGGATATGGCACGGAGTCCCATTCAAGTGGATAAGGATGAGTCATGTATGCCTTCTTCAATTCATCCTTCTGAGTTAGGAATGCGATCTGAGCTTGGATGCCTTTAAGAACTTCAGTATCGATGGAAGAGCTTTCCTTTGACTTCTTAGTCTTAGGTTGCTCATCATCATTATGATCCTCCTCATTATGATTGCTCCCGGCATCATTGTTATTTCAGTTGTGAGGAGTTGAGCGAGTATTTGTTAATGTTGTCCAAGGCTTCTTGCTGGGCCTTGGAGGTTTGCTCATAAGCTTTCATCCGTCGGCGGAGGTCATCATTGCTGTTATCAACCGTATGCACTGATACTCTGCCCGTTTGCATCGAGCTGACCATTGCTGAAGTAGCATACCCACTAGCTTCTCCTTCATCGTCTAATCATTGGAATAAACTTTTCAATGGTTCTGGTGATATTACTCCAGTCGAAGAGGATGGCTGCTCATAGTTGTAGGGTATTGCCACCCTAGATCTGGTGCTTCAGAACACACCTTTCTCTCCTACCAAGACTTAGCCTAAGCCAGGGCTATAGTCCGGGTCTGGAGAACTGAACAAAGGGGAATTAGTACCACGCGGCCCTTGTCTTCCCCTAAGCGGTTCACGTCCCCTTCCTATCGTGTTGACGGATGCAGAGGGTAAATCTGGTAGATTTTGTGATTTGCTCTTTTTGTGATGCTTGGCAGGAGCTCGAATTGATAGTCTTTAAAAATCAACTGTCGGACTAAAAGAGTCGCGGGCACTGATCCTAATCGGCAATGGACTAAATGGACTATCACCAAGTGATATCCCACTTGTTCACAACAAGAGAGAGAAGTATGGAGTAGTTCTAACTTTTGCTTGTTAGTTAGAAACTCTCGTAGATCAGTGTTAACCAGGCTTACATAAGATTGTTCGGACTGAAAGCCTCTAGCCTTGAGGCTTCTGTTTTTAGGTGATTTGGAAATCACCTTATCAGTAATATTAACTTCATTTGGCCAAGTTAGACATGCAGCTTCGCCGCAAGCTACGAACTTAGCACTGGAAGATTTTGGGAGCGAAGTCATGGTGACTTCGCTTTTAGCACGATGTGGTGCTTTGTTCTTGGCCTTGTAGCAAAGGTAGATAGCACTGCTGAGTGCTTCAGTTCCAGCCATGCGGCTGAGAACTTTGTTAGTACCCTTAGGTACTGGCACTGTGTTAGCCACGCCATCAATAACTTCACTCATGAGAACGAGGTTGGCGCAAGAGGTCACTGCTTCCAAATTAGACGAAGGCAGAGGCACCAACTTAACTTCTCGGCTAATAGTATTTGCAATGCTGGCAAACTGTATAGGCATTTTGCCTTTATCTTTGCATGATAGGCGAAGTTGTGCTGGAACTTCACCTGAAACTTCGCACGGAACTTTCTGCTTCGCCCTCCACACCTGCTTGGAAAGCGAAGTTTTGGTTCACAGGGAACCTGTCTAGCCTCACGTAAGGCACTTTTAGCCTCGGTTAAGACTGAGAGGAGCTAGGATGAGGTCCACCCAGTTGCTCGCCCAGTTAAGGTTGGTTTCTGTTCTGTAGCACTGAAGCCTTGGCCATAAAAACCTTCCTGTGCTTCCACGCGTGGAGCACTGGGCTACCCCCATAGAGTAGTTCTTTGAATTTTTCTTAGTCAAAATGAATGACCAAGTTCTCAACGACGACGGGCTCAGTACTTTGACTGTTACATTGCGACTTGATCTCCTTGTGGTAGAAAAAGACCTCATTCCCCAGCAGAGTCGCCATCTTATTTTTCATTGAAAATAAGATATTTGTGAGAAAACTTAAAAAAAGGGTTGAGGAGCGAATAAGATCTCCTCTGAGATTCCTGGGAAAGTATGCCGGTAGGAATTTGATCAGCGCGAGATCACTTTATTCCTTTGACGATGCAATCAATCAGATGGTCAAGCTGCCTCCTAGTAGCATTTCCTCCTCGCTTGGTTCTGAAAATCGAATATATGAAAGCAAGGGAATAAGAGAACACTCTCTAAAAGAATCTCTGATTGAATTTCCTTCAGACAATCTTCTCTCTCTAGCCCTTAGCCCCTTTTTCCTCTTTATCCATGCGTGTGTCCCCTCCTTGGCTTAGCAAGGGACTATTTATAGCCAAAATGGGGTGTAACTGCCCCCTTGAATTCAGCAAAGTTGAATCAGTCTTTAGCTTCACACGAGGCTGCAAATGACCTTGCAGCGAAGCTGTTTGCGAGCTTCCAGCGAAGTTAAAGGGTTCGTGTGAATGCCTCTTTGTCGTTTGTGGCTTAATTATCTCCACTTAATGTGGGACGAAGTGGCTAGATGTAACCGCCCACTTAAAGTGGCATTAATCCCACTAAATTAATGGGGTTCACCCATTAATCCCCGATGTGAAATGGTCAATTGATGACCTGGTAAAGCTCGATGCGGAGCTAAGTCATGCGAAGTTAAGCTTTATCTCAGAGCTTCAGCGAAGTTGCCTTCATAGTCCCCTGTGAAGATAAGACTTAGCTCATAGCCTTGAGCGAAATTACCTTCAAGGCTTGGTGCGAGGTTAAGACTCATCCCATATCGGAGCTAAACCTTTTTCCTTCCCGTGAAGTTAGCTTCCAGTACGAAGCTCCTAAATCGGCATCTGGCGGGGCTAAATGGGGAGCTTCGAGCAAAGCTAATGAGTAACCTCATAGCAAAGCTACCAACGAAGCTTTCGGTGAAGCTGTAAGTTAGCTCTGGAGCCATAATAAGTTTTTTTAAGCGAGGTCAGGGGCTATCCCCTTGGTCTCATGCAAGGATAAGTGTTGAGCTAACTTAGCATCTTAGGCCTGCTTGGATCTCTTCAAAGACAACTTTGCCTTATTGTCTGCTTCACTGGATCAGTAAGCTCCAAATCGCTGCCTTGTCTCTGGTCATTATCTTGTCTTCTACTTATCTTTTGTAAATGTCAATAAGTTAGACGTCGTTCAGATCGGTTGAAGATAAATGTGAGAGTTTCATCTTTTTAGAGTGTCAACACTTCATGTATGTGTAAATTTTGTTAAAGTTACATGATAAAAATGTTATATCCTTAAGTCACTTAAGTTATATGACATACATTCTATGTATACTCATTTCATGTTTGGACATATATGTATGCTTTAGTTTTTACAAAACTTGTATATATTTTGAATTTTATATTTATATTCTCAATGTGTTTCTTGAATAGTTTTTAATGAAAATAGAATCTTTTATGATTTGTGTTTTCATATTTATGAAAAAGATTTTCATATAGGTTTTTCATGAAATTGAGCTTCATTGTTTTATCTTTCATGAAAATGATAGTCACATGAATTTTGTGCACTCACATTTTTGTTTTCTCATGATTTCATATTCATGAACTCAAATATGCTTTATAGACTTTTGAGTATCAATTTTTGTGTAATTAGCATGTTTTCATGATATATACATGATTTGGTTTATATTTGAAGAATTGTGAACTAATTTTTAAAATTATTTTAAATTAGTTCTTTTATTCTTCAACCGGTGGTGTTTTCAAACCTACTCAATTATTTCAAAATATTATTTTTGAAAATTTTCACCCTTAGAAGGCTGTTAGATAGGCGGTCATGCCTTATATGCTCCCAATAACTATTCTTTTAACATGTGTATGTTAGGTTGGTATATCAATAAGTTATACACTTGTTTATCATGAAAATTAATTTCTATATACTTATTTTTGATTATTTATATATATATATATGCATCATATGTCAAATGGTATTTTAATTGTCATACATACATATATATGATTTCTTGTGCTTGTTTAATAATGTCCATACATATTTTGATAGCACAAATTATTTTTATGCTAAACTTGATTTAGTTTCAAATGTATTAATACATTCTTTTAAAAGCTTATGCATTAGTATTGTTGGTGTTTCAAATAGGAGGAGAAATTTCTTGAGTTTACTATCAACTGTTATCAATTATTACAATTAGTATCTATCTTTCAAAATTGTTTTAGAATTTCAAAATTAGTATCATTGGGTTTCACTTCCTATTGGTATCATGTTTAAATCTTCATTTGATATCAATATTTATTTTACAAATTGGTATCTATGCTTCTGCTTTCAATTGGTATTCTTAGTTTTTCAATTTGCATTCATGTTTTGTGTTAAAATTGGTATCTTAGAAAATCATAGTTTCATTTTGTTTTCAAAATTTATTTTTGATGCTCATTGCCTTTATGCAAGGGGAATTAACTTAACGTCTCCTCTATATATAAACTTGTGATGAGTATATTGTATTAAGAAAGAGCTTGAACTCTCTTTTCTATATTGTACACATATAAATGGGAGCTTAACATCTCCGTCTGCACATTGTATATTATACTTATATAGGTAAGGGTTTTAGTCATCCATTCTCCATGTAATGCATGTATATAGTAAGAGTTAACTTGACGTCTTCTTTTCATAGATTTATATCGCATATACATATACTTTATTTTGTGTACCCTTTTTGATGAATTGACAAAAAAAGGGAGAGGATTTCAGAGTTTATATATGCATGTTTGTATTCTATGTTAGCATATATACATTTATATTCATGTTTTTATATGTGTTTATATTCATGTTTCGTGTTCATGATTTGTTTGGTATCTATGAGCTTACATTGATTATCTATATGTTTTGTGCTCTGCATGGGTTAAGGTGGAGCTTTTACAAAGCTTTTCTCTATTCGTGCATATATAACTCCATGAGTTTTGTTATCATCAAAAAGAAGTAGATTATTGGCCCAAAAGCTTATCATTCTAGTTTTGATGATGATTAACTCATGTAGCTATAGTACTAATGATCTTCTTATATTTAAGTTTTAGATATTTGATCAAGATCTTAATTGGTGTTTAGCTTCTTTGAAGCTAACACATGGTGACTCAAGAGTTCAAGCTTAAAGTACATATCTAGTACTCAAGATGAAGTCTAACTCGGAGAATCAAGTTTGGATCAAGTCTACTTGGAAAAGAAGATCTACAAGAACACTTGTCTAGAGCTTGTGAGTTTAGATCTCTTGTAAAAAATAGATTAGTTTTGGATTGCTCAAGCTTACACACGCAAAGTTTAAATATTATCTTTTAAGATCTACAGTTTTGATTTTCGATTTAGCTGTTTTGGTTTCATAAGTTTATGTTTATACAATTTTCATCTCAATAGAATAAGTTTTATAGTTTGGAATATATGTTGGATCTCATCCACACATATTAGAGTTTCAATTGTTTATAGAAACTTATTTCAATGTGTTTTAAATTTTAGTTTATCAAGTATACGCTTTTCTGTTTCATGAATAGATTTCTTCAAAACAAGTTTACATTAGTTTATACATGTATTGGATTTCATCCATATACATTATTGCTTCATAAATTTTTAAGTAACTTATTTTAGTGAATTTAGCTCATTTGTTTAAGTTTTCTATTTATCAAAACTTATTTTGATTTTTATTATCAAAAACAAGTCTATATCATGTATATGTGCATTAAATTCTATTCATATACATTGTGCTTCAAATGTGTTTCAATAACTTATTTTTCTATTTGTACAAGTTTTGAAAAATCAGATTTTCATTTAGAAGTTTGGTTTTTTGGAAAAATACAGTTCTTGTTTTAGGCTTAAATTTTTATGTCTCAAAAAAAGTTCACATGTTTAAATGTGTGTTGATTTTTAATCACACATATTTGTGCTACATTGTATTTAAATGAACTTATTTTTATGAAATTTATTGGGATTTGTTGGAATTTAAATGGGTTCAAAATGTCATTTAAAAAATCCTTTTTGTTATTGGTTTTGGGCTGCTGTCAGTCGACCGCATGGTAGACCGATGGCTAGAGTTGGTCGGTCATAATCGACTGACGTGCACAGCACGCACAAGTCCAAAGAACCACAGCTCGGTCGACTGAGCATTTGGCCGCAGTAAAGCTCGGCCAACCGACCGATTAACCGACTGATCCTGCAGAGCTCTCGGGTTTTGCCCGGTTGACCGGGCGGTCGACCAGCAATCCCCAATGGCTAAAAATATAGTCGTTGGGTGGTCGACCAATCGGTCGATTGACATGCCATTTTTGGCACCTTTTATAGCCTAACGGCTAGTTTTTGTCTAGCCCTATATACAGGGATTTTTTGACCAGATTTAAGAGTAGTTTTTCAAGAGCTATTTTTCTTACATTCAACTGAATTTTCAAACAAGTTTTTGGGCTTTAAAATCTACATCTTCTCATTTGTTTCAAAGTTTTGAAAAATCGAAGAAAATAAGTTTTGGGAATTCAAGTTTCAATTTTTCAATTTCTACATCATTCAAAAAGTTTTCCCAAGTGTTTTCTTTTGTTCTTCTTTTCCAAAATCTTTGTTTTCTCAGAGGCTTGAGCTATTCATTATAAAATCTATCCTCTAGGATCTTATATTGTGAGAGGTGTTGCTTGTGATCTTCGTGATCACAAAGTGTTGTATATATTGCTTTGTGCTTTGACTTTGTGTCTTCTCTCTTGTATAGAGGCGATTGCTTTGTGCCTTGGCTTTGTGCCTCTTCTTGTGCAGAGGATTGTGTTTGTATCCTTTGTGGAGTCCTAAATAAAGATGGTGAAAATCTTTCTAGGTGAAGGCGGGAATGTAGAGTTTGGTGTTCGAATCTCGAAACATATCCTTGTATTTGTGTTTGGCTATCTCTCTCTAAACATTACTCTCTTTATATCTTTCATTACTATTATTGTTCATTTGTATATGCTTGGCATTATTCTTGTGTTCACACTTGTATTGATCCAAGAGAGCTATTGAAAGACCTCAACTCAATCTCGAGGAGAAGTTCTAGAGCCCTTCACCGGGAATTCAGTTTCACCTTTGGATATCTATTGTGGCAATGTAAAAGTTTTCTTTTACAAATTATTAACCATTATATTAGCACTACACCTATTCACCCCCTCTAGGTGTACTTTCAGCAGTTGCGGTGGGGCACACGGCAGCACCGGCAGGCCTGGCCTGGCCGACGATAAGGCCGGCCTGCGGCACAAAGAGAGAGAGATGAAAGTTAGAGGGGGTGAGAGAGAGAAGAGAGAGAGAAAGAGAGAAGAAAGGAAGAAGAATAGAAAAGAAAGATGGAAGAAGTGGTGTTGGTGGCTAGGGTGGTGGACTCACGACACGCAGGTCAGGGTCAATGACGGCTACTGCAGTGGAGCTCACTAACGAGGGTAGGGGCAGGGCGGCGAGTAGAGAGAAGGAGAAGTCGAAGATAAATAAGAGGGAGATGAAGAAGGAAAGAGAGAGAAAAGAAGTGAGAAAAAGGAAGATGGCAGGGTAGAGAGAATGGGTGGGGGTTGCTGGCGCTGCTGCCGCAACCACTGCAGCGGCTGGCTGGTCGATGATGATGGAAAGTGGGAAAGAGAGAAAGTGAGGAAGAGAGAAAAATAGAGAAATAGAGAAAGTGAGGTGAAGAGTAAGAGAGAGATGTAGAGAGAGGGAGAGGGGAAAATAAAAGAGAGAGCCAGAGGAGATTTCATAGAGAGGGGGGAGGGGAGAGTGAGAAGGCGGTGGGAGAGATGGGTGCAGAAAATTGGAGAAGAGAAAAGAGAGAGAGAGAGAGAGAGAGAGAGAAAAGAATTAGAAATTTCAGTTATTATTTAATTTGATTAAATTTTTATTAACTCAGAAAAATCTCAAAAATTGTCAAAAATAGAAAATATTGCCTTGAACAATGCTGTGAATCATATTCATGAATTTCATTCATACTTATTAGTTAAAAATCTTGGAGTCGATTAGCAGTACCGGTCTACATCAAATTCAGAAGATTTTTCAAAACAATACATAAAATTTTAGAATAATTAGAAAATTTAAAATATTAGGAATTAATATCTGGAGTTGAAACAGTCTCAATCTGGATACCAGGAAGGTCAGGTCAAGTATTTTCACCATATCGAGTACTAGTACAGAGATACATAAATTTAGAACCGGATGTTACATGGGTTATAAGTGATGTCAAAGATTCTATTGTAGCTGGAAGAATCTGAAGAAATTCACGTAAGCCCAGTTGTCTCACTATAAATATGATTGTGACCTATGCTCATGCGGTCATTGAGGAGGCGATCACGTTTGCATATAAGGAAACTGAAATCACTTTGTAGTCCAAGATGTGGAAGAATACCATGATGTAAGAGATAAACTCTCTTCACAAGAATGACACTTGAGAATTGACAGAATTGCCCAAGGAAAAGAAGGCTATTGATTAAAAGTGGTGTTTCACGAAGAAGCTGAAAGTACACCTAGATTGGGGTAAATATGTGTAATGCTAATCTAATGACAAATAATGCTGAATTAAAAACTTTTACACTAATAAAATTAGACACAAGTGATATCCAAAGAGTGAAGCCGAATTCTTGGTGAAGGGTTCTAGAACTTCTTCCCAAGATTCCTCTACATTAAGAGTTGAGGTGCTTCAATAGCTCTCTTAGATTATAATAAGTATGAGCACACAAAAAATATCAAGCATGTATAAATAAATAATAGTAGCAATGCAAGATATAAATAGAGTACAGTTTAAAGAGAGCCAAACACAAATACAAAAAAAATATTTCGAGGTTCTAGCACCAAGCCCTACGTCCCTGCATTCACCGAGTGAAAAATTTTTACTATCTCCACTAAGGAACTTCACTAAGGATACAAACGTAATTCTCTACACAAGAGAAGGCATAAAGCTAAGGCACAAAACCTATGCACAAAGCAATCACCTCTACACAAAGGGAATGCACAAAGCCAAAGTACAAAGTAAAAGAGTAGTTATAACACTTGGTGATCACAAAGATCACAAACAACACCTCTCACAATACAATATTATAGAGGATAGATTTTGCAATGATTAGTTCAATCTTGTGAGAAAACAAATATTTTGAAAGTGAATCACAAAAGAAAATACTTGGGAAAACTTCTTAAATGATATAGAAATTTGAGACTTGAAAACTAGAATTTTTCAAAACTTTTTTTTTATTTTCCAAAACTTTTAAAACCAAATAGGGATATAGATTTTGAACTCAAAAACACTTCAAAAACTTTGCTTAAAAACTCTGTAGAATGTAGAAAATATTTCTCTTCAAAAACTTATATAAAACTCATAAAAAAAACATATATATAGGCCAAAGAAAAATTAGTCGTTGGGGGTCAAAAAGTGCCTAAAATGGCTTGTTGGTCGACCGCCCAACGGTTAAGTTTCTGACTGTCGGAGCCTGGTGGTTGACCAGTTAGTTGACCGATTAGAGACCAGTCTATGCAATAGGTTAATTTTGAGCACAATTTTGAGATCTAAAATATTCGAATTTGGAAATAATCATATAGGAAGAATTTGTAGATCTTTAAGTTATCTTTCAAATGAAATTTAAATAAAATGTATCTTATATTGGAATAAAAATTTATAGTCAAAAAATTAAAAGGGTAACGAGCAGATCAACAGATAGGTAGGCCGACCGGTTGACAGAGAAAAACTGAGAGCTTTGTAGACAAAGTCAATCGACCAATCAGTCAGCCGATCTCCGCCGCGGATAACCGATCGATCGACCGATCTCAGTTCACATGGGCTTGTGCAACTCTGTGCACGTCGGTCGACCGTGTGGTCGACCGGCTCAACCCAATAACCACATTTTTGAAACATTTAGACATCTTTTTAAAACCAATTTAGATACCAATAGATCTCAATAAATTCCACAAAGATAAATTCATGTAAAAATAATAGAGCACAGATATGTGTGATCAAAATCACAACATATTATAAACATGTGAACTTATTTTTTAGATGAAGAATTTCAATTTAGAAACTAAATTTGTATTTTCCGAAAACCAAACTTTTAAATGAAAACTAGTTTTTCCAAAACTCCATAAATACAAAAACATGTTGTTCAAACATATTTGAAGCTAAATAGTGTATGGATACACAAACAAAATGATATGAACTTTTTTTGATGAAAACTAAGATACGAAATGTAAACCGGTTAAATCAAAACCAAGCTTTTATGTGTGTGTAAGCTTGAGCAATGAAAACTAATTTATTCTTTACAAGAGATCTAAACTCACAAACTCTAAACTCAAGTCTTCTTATAGATCTTCTTCTCCAAATAGATTTGATCCAAACTTGATTATTTGAGCTAGACTCCTCTTTGAGTGCTTGATATGTTCTATAAGTTTGAGCTCTTGAATCATCATGTGTTAGCTTCAAACTTGACTTTGGGTCTTTTAATGAAGCTAAACATCAACTAAGATCTTGATCTCTAAAACTTAAACACAACAAGATCATTAGTATTATAACTACATGAGTTAGTCATCATCAAAACTAGAGTGATGGGCTTTAAAGCTAACAATCTCTCCCATTTTGATGATGACAAAACTGATGGAGTTATATATGCATGAATTGAGAAAAGCTTTGTAAAAGCTTCCCCTTAACCCATGTATAGTAATTAAACAATCTGAATATGAAATAAAGCTCTAGATATCAAAATAAAAACAACAAACTACATATATGAAAAACATATATAAGACATGTAAATATATACCATACAAATCATGAATATAAACACGTATATGCAAACATAGAATACAAGCATGCATATATAAACTCTAAAATCTCTCCCTCTTTTTGTCAATTCATCAAAAAGAGTACACAAAATGAAGTACATGTACATGTGATATAAATATATGAAGAGAGAAGACATGAAGTTAATTCTCCCTGCATACATGCATTACATAGACAAGGGATGACTAAACCCTAACCCGTATAAGTATAGTATACAATGTATAGACGGAGATGTTAAGATCCCTCTACACACGTATATGATATACAAAAGAGAGGTCATGCTTGTCCTTATACAATACATTCATCATAAGTTCATATATAGATGAGACATTAAGTAACTCCCCTTGCATATAGGCAATAAGTATCAAAATAAATTTTGAAAACAATAAAAAAAATTTCATTTTCTAAGATATCATTTGTAAAAACAAAACAAGAATGCCAATTGAAATGATAATAGCTGAAGATACCAATTATAAAACAAGCATTGATACCCATTGAAAAACTAGAAATACCAATTGTGATAATTGATACCAGTTGAAAATATGAGCCATTAAAATATTTTTCTCAAAAAGTAGGGAATAAGATATCAATTAAAATTTAAATTAAGAGTTCTCTCTCTTTTTGAAATAATCACAAAACTAATGCATAAGCTTTGAAAAGTGATGATATCAATTGAAAGTGATACTAATTTATACATTAAAGCATATTCAATCTATGCAAAAAGAAGATTGTGCTAAAACATGCACAAAATATGCACGAAACATGCTTGAAATATGCACAATCAACTAAATCATATATATGTATGTATGTCAATTGAAATACCATTCATAATAAAGAGCATATATATATAGATAAATAAGAATGAATATATAAAAATCAATTATCATGAGAATCATATGTATAACTCACTGAAATCATTAACCTACATGCACATATCAAGAAACGGTCATTTAAGCTAAAACAAGATATGATCACCCAACTAACCTCCCACAAAAGGTAGAAGTTTTCAAAAAATAATAATTTAAAAGTAGTTGAGAATAGTTTTGAAAATAAAACTATGAAGATAGAAATTAATTTAAACATGAAAATCAATTGATGTCAAATAAAACTAATTGATTTTTCACTTTGTAGTATTATCAAAAGAATTAAAAAACTAACTTAAAATAACTTTGAAAATTAGTTCAAAAATTCTACAAACATGAAAAAAAATCATGTATATCATGAAACATGCTAATTACACAAGAAATGATACTCAAAATTTATAAAGCACATATAAGCTCATGAATATGAAATCATGAGAAAATGAAAGATGAGTGCACAATAATCATGTAATAATCATATTTATGAAGATGAAAACAACAATGCTCAAAATAAAATCATTTACAAAAGAAAAGTACATGTATAAATTCAAGAATCATCAAAATTAGGATATACATATATAATCAAATAATAAATGAGTATACAAGGAGTGTGAATCATATAGGGCATAAAACAAGAGTGTATCTCAAAAGTTATACAAGTATGTCACAAGTTCTAATAAAGTTTGCACTTAAACATATAATCAAAACATATAAATCATGATATGCTTAAAAACATAAAATAGAGGATAGAGATCATTACTAAAACCAAATGGAGGATAGAGATAATTACCAAAATCGATTGAACTAATCTCCATTTCTCCAAACAAGGTGGACTCACACATAACTCCTTAATAGTGATGCATCCATTGATTTGTCCATCAAGTTCCGATTGCATCTACCACTAAGACACCATCCTCTTATGTATTGTGAGAACCCACACCTACATCAAAAATAAATGGTATGAATTTTGATACCCAAACTTTCTTGGGTCCTTCGGGGTTAGTGTTTCGAACCCAAATATTATTACAAGAAAATTTTAAGGAATTTAATTTATCATAGCAAAATTTTGTAAGGTGACCCTTATGGCCACAATGAGAACAATGATACACTCTTATATGGGTGTGAGCATGTTATGCATGAGGTGTATGAGCAGAAACATGAGATGTATGTGCATGCATATGATGAGCATGTTTTTTACAAGATATGAATTTCAATCTATTATGATTGTAAGCACATTGGCTTAAGGATGAGCCCAAACAGTCAATTCTACTCTTTAAATCACAATTCTCATTTTTGTTAATAGGACTAGAAATAACATTAGAAACAAAAGTCTTTTCTTTTGGAATAAAAATCTTTTCTTTTTGAACGACAGTGTTTTACAAAGAATCCTTTTCTTTTGAAAATCAAAACAATTTTCTTTTTCAAAATTTTATTTTCTTTTAAAAAGAAGTCAAGTTTGACTTTAAAAGAATATGTTTCATGTAAAGCAACATCTCTTTAATTGAATCAACTTAACATGGCTTTTTAAAGATCATTTAAAACTTCTTCTTTCTCATTTAAAATAAGATCAAGTTTTGAAGATTAATTTTCTTTCTTTAATTTTAAACTCTTATTTTTCAACAATTTATATTTAGCAGGTAAATCCTCAGAAAATATAGTAAGCTTATCGTTCAACATGCGTGCATCCTCACTAGACATACTATAATTATTATTAGACACACACAATTATTAAGTTCAGATTCTGAGTTTACCTCAAGGGAGTCATTCTCTTGTATCATGTAGCATACTTAGTCGGAATCATCTTCACTAGATTCTCTCTCCATATCGTTTGAATCTTGTCCTTCAAGAGAGATCAACGTGTTCCATGTTACAAAAGCCAAATCACAATGAGAAATCATAAAAAATTAATCTTTATCAAATGTTTACTTTAATGCAATCATGGCTTGTGCATTAGCCTCTAAGTATTTGTTATTTTCAATATATGATTTTTTTATGGTTGAAAGATAAACATGTAATCCTGAAGCTTTAAAATATGAACTCATTTTAAATTTTCATATGCCAATATTAGAAACATCAAACATAGGTGGAGCAAGATAATCCATGAGTGTGTGAAACAAATATGATGTATAAAGCAAATAGGTGATTAGAAAATATAGGATCACTCCTACGTTGTTAAACCAAATATCAGGAGCACTATCTCTAATGCCAATTGAAAGTGCACGTAGAGGGGTGAATAGGTGTAATGTTAATCTAATGACAACTAATGTGAAATTAAAATCTTTTATACTAATAAAATTAGACACAAGTGATATCTAAAGAGTGAAGTCAAATTCATGTCCCCCAGATTCCTCTAGATTAAGAGTTGAGGTGCTTCAATAGCTCTATTAAATTATAACAAGTATAAGCACACAAATAATATCAAGCATGTATAAATGAATAATAATAACAATAAAAAATATAAAGAGAGTAGAGTTTAGAAAGAAATAGCCAAACGCAGACACAAGGATATGTTTCGAGGTTCGAGCACCAAGCCCTACATCCCGCCTTCACCGCGTGAAGGATTTCTACTATCTCCACTAAGGAACTCCACAAAGGATACAAACCCAATTCTTTACACAAGAGAAGGCACAAGGCCAAGATATAAAGCCTATACATAAAGCAATCACCTCTACGCAAAAGGGAAGGCACAAAGCTAAAAGACAAAGTAAAAGAGTGGTTACAATACTTTGTGATCACAAAGATCACAAACAATACCTCTCATAATATAGGATCTTAGAGGATATATTTTGCAATGATTAGCTCAAGCTTATGAGAAAATAAAGATTTTAAAAGTGAATCACAAAAGCAAACACTTGAAAAAACTTCTTGAATGATATAGAAATTTGAGACTTGAAAATTAGAATTTTCCAAAACTTGTGAAACCAAATAGAGATATAAATTTTGATCTCTAAAACTCTTTAAAAACGTTACTTAAAAACTCTGGAGAATATAGGAAACATTGCTCTTCAAAAACTTCTACAAAACTCACCCAAAAAACCCATATTTATAGGCTAAAGAAAAACTAGCCATTGGGGGTCAAAAAGTACCAAAAATGGCCTATCAGTCAACCAGCCAGTCAACCATCTAACGATCAAATTTCTGTTGGAGCATGACTCAAATTTCTGACTATTGGAACTGTTGTGCTCAGGGACAACAACCCTTAGAAGATCCAACCTGATCTCAATCACCAAGAACAATGGAAAAACAAACTAGAAGAACAGCCAATCGCAAAACCAGATCTAACGAGGTTCGGCCAACCTGCCTACGTCCTCGGGGCAATTCACGGAGAGAGTTTTCTTTATGGAAGATGGATTACAATAGCTCTGGATCTCTATCAACACAAGAGAGTCCGCAGCTATATCTTTTCTAAGCACTAAACCCTAGAAAATTACAACCAGGGCTTAAATACATAACTTCCCGAAACAACAGATTTCGCCCAAAACCCGACTGTCGGTCGACCGGCCGGTCGACCGACTCCCTCTTACGGTCGACCGAGCCGGTCGACCGAAACAAACAGAGAGTTGGGTTGCTTACGGAGACCCTCTCCGGTCGACCGGTCCGGTCGACCGAAGCAACCAAGACCCTCTTCGGTCGACCGGTCCGGTCGACCGAAGCAACCTGGGAGCAAACCTGTGCACTTCGTGCACGTCGGTCGACCGATCCGGTCGACCGACCACTGTGTCTTTTCTGCTGCTGCTTCTTTTTCCTGCCTGCTGTTCCGTCGCCTTTCGTCGTAGACTCCTTGGCAGTCTTCAACAGCACCTGGCATGACTTCACTTCCTCTACTGTACTCTCTCCTCCAACAATTCTCCACCTCGGTGAAGATTGTTAAATCTGAGCCGAACACCGATTCGAAAGCGGCTGCACCAATCTGGTTGCCTACGTACCCCTTGCCCAAGGGATCAAGCCATCCGTAGTTCATCCACATGAGCTTCAGCAAGCTCAATTCACCTGAAGAATCTGGAGCAAGTCTTTGCAGTGTGCAATTTACTCCCGACACCACCTTTGTAAGCATATCGGCCGGATTCTCCGAAGTATGAATCTTCAATAAATTGATGTCATCTTCCTCCAGAATCTCCCGAACAAAGTGATACCTGACATCGATGTGCTTCGTCCTTGCGTGGTAGACTTGGTTCCTTGCCAAATAAATGGCACTCATACTGTCACAGTGTATCTTCAAGATCTCCTGTTCCACTCCCAAGTCATCTAGCAATCCCTGAAGCCAAATCGCCTCCTTCATGGCCTCGGTCAAGGCCATATACTCTGCCTCTGTAGTCGACAATGCGACTGTGGACTGAAGTGTGGAGCGCCAACTCACCGGTGCCTGCGAGAATGTGAATACATACCCTGTCGTCGACCGGCGTTTGTCAAGATCACCTGCATAGTCCGAATCCACGTACCCTATGCATTCTTGCTTCCCAGTGTTGTCCTTCTCAAACACGAGGCCTACATCAACAGTACCCTTGATGTACCTCAGGATCCACTTCACTGCTTCCCAATGACCCTGACCTGGATCATGCATATATCTGCTAACCATGGAAACTGCCTGTGATAGATCCGGCCTTGTACACACCATTGCATACATCAAGCTTCCCACTGCATTGGCATATGGTACATGAGTCATATGCTCACGCTCCTGAACACTCCTTGGAGACATCTTCGCTGACAACTTGAAGTGCGGCGCCATTGGTGTACTTACAGTCTTTGTATCTTTCCCGATATTAAATCTCTGCAGTACCTTCTCTAGATAGCCCTTCTGAGTCAAGCTAATCCTGCCAGCTTCCCTGTCCCTTGTGATCTCCATACCCAATACTTTCCTTGCTTCCCCCAGGTCCTTCATCTCGAACTCAGACGATAAAGTCTTCTTCAGAGAATCAATTGCAGATCTTGACCTAGAAGCAATTAGCATATCATCTACGTAAAGTAGTAGATAGACATACTCACCAGATGGTAACTTGTTGTAGTACACACATGGATCATAATGGCTTCTTGTGTACCTCTTCTTCCTGATGAAGCTGTCAAATCGCTTGTACCATTGTCTTGGAGACTGCTTCAAACCGTACAGTGATTTCTTCAGCTTGCATACCAACTCCTCTTTCCCTGCAGTTTTGTAACCTGTGGGCTGGGTCATGTAGATCTCCTCCTCAAGATCGCCGTGGAGAAAGGCGGTCTTCACATCAAGTTGGTCAAGGTCCAACTCGTTCTGTGCCACCAAGGCCAATAGGATCCGAATAGACGAGTGTTTTACAACTGGGGAGAACACCTCGTTGTAGTCGATCCCTTCTCTCTGTGCGTAGCCTTTAGCCACCAGCCTTGCCTTGTAGCGCACATTGTCTTCTTGGAGTGATCCCTGCTTCTTAGCAAATACCCACTTACACCCTATGGCTTTCTTCCCCTTGGGCAACTTGGTCAGTTCCCATGTGTTGTTCTTATAAAGAGACTGCATCTCTTCATTCATGGCCCCTTTCCATAACTCCGCTTCTGAACTGATTTCAGCTTCCCTGAAAGTAGATGGAATGGCTTCTTCAACAACTGAAAGTGCATGTGCAATCACCATGTCTGTAGTGAGCCAGCCAGGTCTCCTAGTATTCCTCCTTGGTCTTCCAACTGCAGTGGAATCTGGAGCTTGATCACCAGTATCCATAACCTGTTCCTGATCCTCTTCAATAACCTCAGCATCTTCTTCTGCAATTTGATCACCTCCCTGTGTCACCTCAGGAATGATCCTCACAGATACTAAGTCTTCTAGAGATGGTGGATCTGCATCACTCTCCACCTGCTGCAATAGCTCCTTGGTCTTCTTAGTCTCCACCTGCTGAGAGACTGTAGGCTTCATCATCGAGGCCTCATCAAAAGTGACATCTCTGCTGATTATGAATTTGTTGTCCTGTTGGTCCCAGATCTTGAACCCCTTGGTTCCTTTCTTGAAGCCAACAAACACACCTTTCTTCGCTCTCGGATCCAATTTGTCTTCTTTTACGTGATAGTAGGCTGGACATCCAAATATCCTGAGCACATCATAATCTCCTGCAGCTTTACCCGACCAAGCTTCAAGGGGGTCTTTCCCCCTATTGCAGACGACGGCAACCTATTGACGAGATGGCATGCATACCCCAAAGCTTCAACCCAGAACTTCTTTGGTAATCCTGCATTTGACAATATGCACCGAACCTTCTCTAGCAAAGTTCGGTTCATTCTTTCAGCCACCCCATTCTGTTGCGGAGTTTCCCTTACTGTGAAGTGCCTCTCTATGCCCTCATCAAGACATAGCTTCTGGAAAGGGTCTGACTTGTACTCTCCTCCGTTGTCAGAACGAAGGACCTTGACTTTTCTTCCTGTACTCCTTTCCTGATTAACCTTCCACTTCACAAACAATTCTAGGACTTCATTCTTGTGTCGCATGGTGTACACCCAGCACCGCCTAGAATAATCATCGATAAACGACACAAAGTAATGGGTTCCCCCTATTGATGCAGTCTTTGTGGGTCCCCATACGTCCGTGTGAACATAATCAAGAATGCCTTCGGTGCAGTGTGAAGCTGTATCAAACTTCACCTTTGTCTTCTTGCCTATGATGCAATGTTCACACAGATCCAGTTTGCAGGTCTCTGCACCCTTCAGCAGCCCTTTCCTCACAAGAGCTTGCATAGATTTCTCCCCTGCATGTCCCAGCCTCATGTGCCATAGCCGGGTTAGATCTTCCTTCTGACTGGTCGAAGTTGCCACCTGGCCTGTCACTGTACTACCCTTCAAGTAATACAAATTGTTCCTGCGGTTGGCCTTCAACACCACCATTGAGCCCTTCGTCATTTTAAGAACACCTTCTTTAATAGACACTCCGAGCCCTAATGATTCCAAAACACCCACTGAGATCAAGTTCCTCTTCAGCTGAGGGACATATCTCACTTCCTTCAGCTCCCTTACCATCCCGTCGAACATCCTGATAGGAATTGTGCCTACACCCTCCATGATGCATGGATGATCATCGCCCATGACGACCGAACATCCCTCCAGCTTCTCAAGACTAGTAAACCAATCTCGATTAGGGCATACATGATATGTAGCACCTGTGTCCAGGATCCACTCGTTTTCCCCCGAGTAACCTACAACAGGAGTAGTAACTGAAAACGAGAATACCGAAGAATCTGAATCTGAATCCTCTGCCTGTGATTTACTGCTAGCAGCCTTTGTCACTCTTGCCAGATTTGCCTCAGATTTTGATTCCTTCTTCTTCCCCTTTGCATCCTGAACAAATACAGCTTGCTCTTAAGCTGCAGCCTTGACTCCACGCTCTTTGTCAGGTACTTCTCTTGTTGTGCTCAGGGACAACAACCCTTAGAAGATCCAACCTGATCTCAATCACCAAGAACAATGGAAAAACAAACTAGAAGAACAGCCAATCGCAAAAACCAGATCTAACGAGGTTCGGCCAACCTGCCTACGTCCTCGGGGCAATTCACGGAGAGAGTTTTCTTTATGGAAGATGGATTACAATAGCTCTGGATCTCTATCAACACAAGAGAGTCCGCAGCTATATCTTTTCTAAGCACTAAACCCTAGAAAATTACAACCAGGGCTTAAATACATAACTTCCCGAAACAACAGATTTCGCCCAAAACCCGACTGTCGGTCGACCGGCCGGTCGACCGACTCCCTCTTACGGTCGACCGAGCCGGTCGACCGAAACAAACAGAGAGTTGGGTTGCTTATAGAGACCCTCTCCGGTCGACCGGTCCGGTCGACCGAAGCAACCAAGACCCTCTTCGGTCGACCGGTCCGGTCGACCGAAGCAACCTGGGAGCAAACCTGTGCACTTCGTGCACGTCGGTCGACCGATCCGGTCGACCGACCACTGTGTCTTTTCTGCTGCTGCTTCTTTTTCCTGCCTGCTGTTCCGTCGCCTTTCGTCGTAGACTCCTTGGCAGTCTTCAACAGCACCTGGCATGACTTCACTTCCTCTACTGTACTCTCTCCTCCAACAGGAACCTGGCTCAAATTTCTGACCGTTGGAGCTTGGCAGTCGACTGGGCAGTCGACTGATCAGAGACCAATCTGTGCAATAGATTAATTTGAGCACAATTTTGAGATTAAAGATTCGAATTTGGAAATAAACATATATGAAGAATTTGTAGATGTTTAAGTTATCTTTCAAATTAAACTTAAATAAAATCTATTTGATATTAGAATAAAAAGTTAAAGTCAAAATACTAAATGGGTGACGAGTAGATCAGCATATCTGTCGGCCGACCGGTCGACCGAGAAAACCCGAGAGCTCTGCAGACAAAGTCAGTTGACCGGTCGATCGATCAATCTCTGCTGTGATCAACTGGTCGGTCGACCAAGCTCATGTCACATGGCCTTATGTACGTCTATGCATGTCGGTCGACTGTGCGGTCGACCGGCAAAGCAAATGAGCTCTACGGTCAGTCGATCGTGCGGTCGACTGGCTCAGCCCAAAATCCACATTTTTGAAACATTTAGACATCTTTTTAAACCAATTTAAATATGAATAAATCTCAATAAATTTCACAAAAATAAGTTTATGTAAAAATAATAGAGCACAGATTGTGATAAAAAATCACAACATATTATGAATATGTGAACTTGTTTTTTAGATGAAGAATTTCAATCTAGAAACCAAAACCATATTTTCTGAATCCAAAATTTTAAATGAAAACTAGTTTTTTTCAAAACTCTATAAATACAAAAACAAGTTACTTAAACATATTTGAAGCTCAATAGTGTATGGATATACAAACAAAATGATATGAACTAATTTTTGATGAAAACCAAGATACGAAACGTAAACTAGTTAAATTAAAATCAAACTTTTATGTGTGTGTGTGTGTGCGCAAGCTTGAGCAATCAAAACTAATATATAAGAGATCTAAACTCACAAACTCTAAACTGCAGTCTTCTTGTAGATCTTCTTCTCCAAGTAGACTTGATCCAAACTTGATTCTTCAAGTTAGACTCCTCTTTGAGTGCTTGATATGCTCTATAAGATTGAGCTTTTGAATCACCATGTGCTAGCTCCAAACTTGACTTTGAGTCTTTTAGTGAAGATAAAAATCAACTAAGATCTTGATCAATATCTGAAACTTAAATATAATAAGATTATTAGTACTATAACTACATGAGTTAATCATCAACAAAACTAGAGTGATTGGCTTTTGGGCCAGCAGAAGCAAGGATCTTTATATGGTGATATTGTATACTACAAAGCCAGGTCGGCAGTTAAAGGCTACACGTAGCGAGAAGGCATTGACTACAATGAGGTATTCTCACCTGTTGTAAATCACTCATCTATTCGGATATTGTTGGCACTGTTAGTATAATAAGAGTTGGAGCTTGGTCAGCTCGATGTGAAGACCATTCTCCATAGCGATCTTGAAGAGGAAATCTTTATATCTTAGTCTATGGCATTCAAGACTGCAGGAAAAGAAAATACGGTATATAAGTTGAAGAAATCGCTTTATGAGCTAAAATAATCTTCAAGGCAATGGTATAAGTATTTTGACAGCTTCATAAAAGACAAGAGATATACATGAAACCATTAGGGTGGAGAGTATATTTATCTAGTGTTGTATGTAGATGATATACTCATTACTTCAAAAGTATATCCGCGATTGATAAATTGAAGAAACAATTATCTTTCAAATTTAAAATGAAGAATCTTGGTGAAGCGAAGAAGGTGCTAGGCATAAAGATTGAGAGATCGAAAAATTGGCAAGGTTTACTTGGAAGGGTATTTAAAAAGATACTTTGAAGTTTAATATCAATGGCGATACAAAGTCCGTAAGTACATCATTGGCCCCCCACTTCAAGTTAAAAACTACTATGTCTCCAACTACAGTTGAAGAAAGTGAGTATATGTCTCACATATGCTATACTAGCGCAGTTAATAGTTTGATGTATGTGATGGTGTGTATAAGCTCTATTTATCAGAAGTTGTCTCGATGATTAAAATATGTATACATGATTCTGGTAGGGGTCATTTGGAGACAGTGAAGTGGATTTTATGGTAGATCAAAGGTACCATAAATGTTGATTTGGTATTCGAGAAGGATACCACGAATAAGTAAGAGTGTATCAGATATGTAGATTCTGATTACGCTGGAGATGTCGACAAGCGTTGGTGCATGACAGGGTATGTATTCACATTTGTTGGCCCAATGGCCTTCCACTCTAGTTTTGATGATGATCAACACTCATGTAGTTATGTTTACTAATATTCTTGTGTTTCTAAGTTTCAGATCATTAACAGGATATTAGGTTGGTGATTAGCTTCATCAAGATGATTAGAAGCTATTCTTGATGATTCTGGTGCCAAAGCTTAAAGATCATACCTTTGCACTTGGAGAGTCACGGAGTTTGGACCGAGTCTACTTGAAGATGAAGATCGACAAGAAGACTTAGGTATCTAGTTTAGAGTTTGTGTTTTAGATTCATTTGTAAAGCTTAGTTTAGTTGATATGCTCAAGTGCACAAAACACACGTTTTATGATTTGATATTTGGTTTTTATGAATAGTTGATCAAACAAGTTTACATGTTTTATATGTATAGTAGATGTATTCTAGTTATACATACATGGTTTAACTTGCTAAACAAACTTATTTTGATATCCCTATTCATGTTTTGGAAAAATCAAGTTTGATAAAAATACAAGTTTTGTTTTTGATAAATTTTGCAAGACACAAAAATAAATTGATATGTTGATATATTGTCTTGAAATTTTTATCACAGGTGTATGTTTTAATATAAAATGATAAAACAAATTTTGTGAATTTTTTAGAAGTGTTAAAAGATTTTTAGAAAATATTTTACACTGTTTTTCTGACCCTGCACTGTGCCTGCCAGGCCAGTTCGGTCGACCGGACCGGTCGACCGCACCAAGTGGCCGGTCGACCGGGTCGGTCGACCGATGTGCACAATCGTGCACGCTAGCGACACATGTAGTCGGTCGACCGGACCGGTCGACCGAGTTGAGAGCTCTGCTCTCGGGAATTTTCGGTCGACCGGACCGGTCGACCGCTGCTGCCCAACGGTCACATTTTTGACCGTTGGCGGTCGACCGGGCCGGTCGACCGGCAGTTGGTCAGACTGCCACATCAGCCTAACGGCTAGTTTTTCCTAGGGGCTATATATACCCCATTTCTCCATTGTTTTGGCTAAGATTTTTAGAGCTAAAAATTCCAGACTTTCTCTAGTGTTTAAAAGAGTTTTTAAAAGGGTTTTAAGCCAAAAAGATTTCATCTTATTTGTTTTTGGGTTTTTGGAAAATCAAAGAAAACTAGGTTTTGGGATTTTGATTTGATCTTTTATTTCTATCATATACAAGAGATTTCCCAAGTAGTTTTTCTTTGTTGCTTGTTTCCAAAAACACTTAGTTTCCACACTTGAGCCATATCTTCTATCCTAAACTATTAGGATCTTGTTTTGTGGAAAAAGAGAAAAGAAAGTGTTTGAGGTTGTTGTTGTAAACCTCTTGTGTTGTAACCCTCCTTTTATTTGTGAATCCCTCTTCGGTAGAGGTGATCGGAGTGGTATTGGTTTGGATCCCTCAAGTGTGAGGTGATTGGGATTGTGTTTGTAACCCTCTTAGGTAGAGGTGTGGTTGTTGGTTGACACCTCTAGTGTGAGGTGTTGTGGTTTGTATTGAGAGAGGAGTTCGGTACTCCTTGGGTTGTAAGAAATCCTCTTCGGTAGAGGTTCCCTCGGTGGGAGTTGAGATAGTGGAAATCCTACACGGTGGTGTAGGCGGGGATGTAGAGCAGGTGCTCGAACCTCGAAACAAATCTCGTTGTTTGCGTTTGCTCCCATTGTCTCTCTAACTCTCTCTCTTTATAATTGTGCAAAGCATCATATTCATATCATATCATATTTGCTTGTGTTGAGCATAATTCACATTGCCATATCATATATTGCTTGTGTTGCCTTGCATCCTTCATATTGTAATTTATCCTTGATTGCTTGGCTTGATTGTGTGTGCACATATTTCTTATTGCTTGGATTGCTTGTGTGTGTGTGCCTAACTTGTACTCATCCAACAAGAGCTTCACATAGCGCCTCAACCCATTTCAAGGGGAATCAAGGGGAGTTAGTCCAGAGCCTCGCAAGGGGAATTCGGCTACACTTGTTGTATTGTATTAGTTTGTGCATAATTTGCATTAGCTTCCGTCATTAGCGCACTTAGTTTTGCAATTAGTTTTTAGATTAGCACTAACACCTATTCACCCCCCCTCTAGGTGTTTTTTCAATTGGTATCAGAGCTAGTGCTCCTGATACTTAGGCTTAACATCCTAGGAGTGAGATCCATTTGCTTGCTAATCTACATTTGCTTTGATTGCACATATTTAGTTTATACCATGGACTTCATGACCCCACCTAGTTTTGACCCTTCCAACATTGATGTTTGGAAGTATAGGATGTCCATGTACCTAAAGACCCTAGGTTTGCATGTTTTCCTTGCGGCCACCAAGAGATGTTATCTTGGTGATTGCAATCATATAGGGGCCAATGCACAAGCCCTAGAGGCCATTAGAAGCACATTACCTAAAGATTATCTTATGTGTGTTTCTAATCTTGATTCCGCTTTTGCAGTGTGGAACAAGTTGACAACAACCACCACCTCCAAGCTTCAATTGCCAATCCAAGAAGAGGAATCTAGCGGAGAATCCGAGCCACAACAATGCTATATGGTCCAAGGGAATGACTCCCTTGAGGTACATTCGGAATCTCAACTAGATAGTAATGATTGTGCTAGTTCTTCAAATGATTATGTTGATCCCCATGCCTTAAATGAAGAACTATCTATTGTGTGTGAAAAGTTAATAGAAAAATATAACTTGTTGAAAAAGAAAAGTCTAGATATTGAAAAAGAAAATAAATGTTTGCATTCTAGACTTGATAGTGTTTTGCAAGAGAAGGTTGAGGTCTATAATGAAAGGGATTCATTGAGATCTCAATTAGAACTTGCACTTAAGGAAAATAAAGTTTTAAAATCTAAAAATGATTGTGAAAATCTTTTGAAGAAAAATGAAAGTTTGTCTTCAAAAGTAGATTTTGTTATAAAAGAGAATGTTGATTTAAAAATAAAATTATTTCCATTTCAAATGAATTAAATGCTTGTTTGAAGAAAAATGAGGTTTTGCATAAAAAGATTGATGCTCATGTTTGCCATGCTAGTGTAGCCTCATCATCTAGACTACCTAATGCATGTACCTCTTCTTCTAGGATTAATGATGATATTTGTATGCTAAAGAAGAGAGTAGATTGTTTGGGCTCCACTATGAGCCAATGTGCCATGAACCACTCACGGTTGGAAACCTTGGTTCGAAAGAAACAAGTTCCATCCTTTATGCATGCACACCCTTCACGGCATACACATGCTCCTCACGGACACACCCATCACCATATGTATGCTCATGTGTACACATGTACACATTGTGGCCGAAAGGGCCATCTTGCTAAATTTTGTTTTGATAGATTACATACTACTAATTTAGCAAAGAAATTTGTTTGGGTTAGAGAAGGTACTAACCCCCATGGACCCAACAAGATGTGGGTACCAAAGACCACCACCCCTAAAGTTTTTGATGTAGGTGTGGGCTCTCACATGACGTGAGAGTGATGACACCTTGGAGTGGATGCGTTCCGGACTTAAAGGAAATCAAATTGGATGCATCACTTTCAAGGGAAGAGATGGTGGAGAGGACCACCAAGTTTTGGAGACAAGGAGAGTTGCCCTCTAGGTTTTGGTAACAATTCCTAACTCCGTATTATTTATTTCATGCTTTTAATATTCTTTGTTTGTAGCATGTTTTTGATGTCTATGGATTAGTATGTTCATTCCATGTTTATTAGATCCTTGACATACATGTATAGTATTTGAGACACACATGCTTATTTGATCCATATTTAGTGTTCTCACTTTTGTTTAAGCTATAATGTACATCATGAATCTAATACATGTGAATTTACATAGTAATCATGTTTTAGTTTTATCATGATGACTTTTATATTTGTTTTGATGCTTCATGTTTTGAATATATGTTTAGATGTTTGTTTTCATTAAGACTAGTTATATACTTGAACATAGAGTGGGCTACAAATAAATCTATATATGTTGAGCTTGATTGCTTATTTGAACCCATTAGATGTGCTAGTATAGTCTAGTTTTGATGATTCATATATTTTAAACTTGTATTCCATTTTTGGTATTTGTTTGTATGATTATGAGTTTTCATTTCATGTATATGTGTATTTTGCCAAACTTGAAGATATACATGTATACCCCTTGAGTCATTTGCCTTTCATGCAAATATCTATTATGGACTCAAAGTGTGTTTAAGGGATATGTATGTATACTTCTTGTGTTGACAAATCATACATATACCTTGAAAAGAATTGGTATCAAATTGTTTAAATGAAAAGCTAAATTTTTCATACTTTTCATGCTTTTCATGTTTTCATGATTGTCATGTTTATTGTGTCAATATTTAACTTCATGTATATGTCCATCTTATCCAAACTATTGACTATACATGAGTATCCTTTTTGAGCCACGTGCCTTAATGCATATATTTTGTGGACTCGTTATGTTTTGGATATGTATGTATACTATAGTTTGTATTAGACATACATATGCCATATGCTTTGAAGATTAGATAGTTTTGATGATTTTCGAGTTTTAAGGAATAATTGAGCTTAATGAAAATATTTTCATGATTATGATATTCACACTTTATTTGTACACTCACCTTTATTGCTTGCTCATATTTTGTTTTCATGAGTCTTATTTATGCCTAATTGAACTTGAGTGTTTGATATGATGTGAATTTCATGTTTATGGAAAACAATTTTGTTTTATTCCTTACTTGAAGGATTTCGTACTAGTTAACAAGTTTTCCATTTAACTAGTTGCGATGTTCTTCACTTTGGTAGAGTTTTTCAAACTAAGCTATAATTTTCAAATCTATCTTTGAAAACCCCTACCTTCCAAGGGCGGTAGGATGGGAGATCATGTTCATGTATTCCCTAAATTGAAAATCTTTAAAACTTGAATTATAATTGGGTGGTAGATAATATGATGTATACACTTGAACTTATTGTTATGTCAATTGGTATCATTGAACTCTTTCAATTGGTATCATTTTGATCTTCTTGTATACTCATATATGTTTTGTATGTATATATGCTTTAAATTCCAAGTATATCAATTTCTATTGGTATCTATCTTTCATACATTTATATGTTTGTGTTTATGCTAGTGCTTGAGTTTCAATTTTGTTTAAATTGATTACTTTTAAATTGTTATCAAGACTATGCATGACTTTAGTTTGTATTTCATAAAGGGGGAGAAAATATGATTTTGTATTTCAATTGGTATTTGTACTCCCACACTTTATGATTAAAAGTTGTTTATATGTTTTAAAATGAACAATTCTTACAATTGGTATCAATGTTTCTATGTAAAATCTTTTCAATTGGTAAAATATTTACAATTGGTATCATATTTAAGAAATTCGAAATTTGTTTTGATTTCAAGATTCATGTTTAAGAATTCAAGACTTATGTTTAATTACAATTGGTATTACCAAAATTTTGTTTAAAGAAAATATTTAAAGTTTTGATTTGTATTTCCTATATGCAAGGAGAGCTTAACATCTCTCTTACATATAGATTCATGTTGAGTATATTATAAATTGAGGAGCTTGACAACTCTTCTTTATATGATATACGTGTGTAGGGGGAGCTTCACATCTCCTCTTATGCATTACATAATATGTGTTATGTGAATTGGGGCTTGTCATCCCTTCTTCATGTAATGCATATGTGTAGGGAAGCTAACTTAGCGTCTTCCTCTTCATGAATGTATATAGCATATAACATATATTGATTCTTGTTTATTGGTATCAAGATGCCTCATTGACATATTTTTAATTGATATCATGTTTGTAGTCACCCTTTATTGATTTTTTTTTTAGACAAAAGGGGGAGAACATTGTCTTTCATTGTTTTGATTGACAAAAAGGGGAAGAAAGACTATTTACCCCTCATTTTATCTATGTTTTTTGATTGTTTACCCCTTTGTTGATGATTGACAAAAAGGGGGAGAAGATTTTGAGTTTATATGCACATTTGTGTTTAGTTTTCTCATGCATCACAAGAAATAAGCAATTTGATATACATAGTAAGATTTTAGGTTTATGCATATATGTTGTGTTTTGCAAATAGGAGAAAAAGGATTTGAGGAGAAAAAGGATTTGATATGTTTTATCTCCATACATTTGCATACATATTTATGAGCTTCATTGTCATATATTATTATTTATTTCCTATGCATGAGTTAAGGGGGAGCTTCTTTGAAGCTTATCTTTAATCCATGCATATATAACTCCATGAGTTTTGTCATCATCAAAAAGGGGGAGATTGTTGGCCCAATGGCCTTCCACTCTAGTTTTGATGATGATCAATACTCATGTAGTATGTTTACTAATATTCTTGTGTTTCTAAGTTTCAGATCATTAACAGGATATTAGGTTGGTGATTAGCTTCATCAAGATGATTAGAAGCTATTCTTGATAATTCCGGTGCCAAAGCTTAAAGATCATACCTTTGTACTTGGAGAGTCACGGAGTTTGGACCGAGTCTACTTGAAGATGAAGATCGACAAGAAGACTTAGGTATCTACTTTAGAGTTTGTGTTTTAGATTCATTTGTAAAGCTTAGTTTAGTTGATATGCTCAAGTGCACAAACACACGTTTTATGATTTGATATTTGGTTTTTATGAATAGTTGATCAAAACAAGTTTACATGTTTTATATGTATAGTAGATGTATTCTAGTTATACATACATGGTTTAACTTGCTAAACAAACTTATTTTGATATCCCTATTCATGTTTTGGAAAAATCAAGTTTGATAAAAATACAAGTTTTGTTTTTGATAAATTTTGCAAGACACAAAAATAAATTGATATGTTGATATATTGTCTTGAAATTTTTATCACAGGTGTATGTTTTAATATAAAATGATAAAACAAATTTTGTGAATTTTTTAGAAGTGTTAAAAGATTTTTAGAAAATATTTTACACTGTTTTTCTGACCCTGCACTGTGCCTGCCAGGCCAGTTCGGTCGACCGGACCGGTCGACCGCACCAAGTGGCCGGTCGACCGGGTCGGTCGACCGATGTGCACAATCGTGCACGCTGGCGACACATGTAGTCGGTCGACCGGACCGGTCGACCGAGTTGAGAGCTCTGCTCTCGGGAATTTTCGGTCGACCGGACCGGTCGACCGCTGCTGCCCAACGGTCACATTTTTGATCGTTGGCGGTCGACCGGGCCGGTCGACCGGCAGTTGGTCAGACTGCCACATCAGCCTAACGGCTAGTTTTTCCTAGGGGCTATATATACCCCATTTCTCCATTGTTTTGGCTAAGATTTTTAGAGCTAAAAATTCCAGACTTTCTCTAGTGTTTAAAAGAGTTTTTAAAAGGGTTTTAAGCCAAAAAGATTTCATCTTATTTGTTTTTGGGTTTTTGGAAAATCAAAGAAAACTAGGTTTTGGGATTTTGATTTGATCTTTTATTTCTATCATATACAAGAGATTTCCCAAGTAGTTTTTCTTTGTTGCTTGTTTCCAAAAACACTTAGTTTCCACACTTGAGCCATATCTTCTATCCTAAACTATTAGGATCTTGTTTTGTGGAAAAAGAGAAAAGAAAGTGTTTGAGGTTGTTGTTGTAAACCTCTTGTGTTGTAACCCTCCTTTTATTTGTGAATCCCTCTTCGGTAGAGGTGATCGGAGTGGTATTGGTTTGGATCCCTCAAGTGTGAGGTGATTGGGATTGTGTTTGTAACCCTCTTAGGTAGAGGTGTGGTTGTTGGTTGACACCTCTAGTGTGAGGTGTTGTGGTTTGTATTGAGAGAGGAGTTCGGTACTCCTTGGGTTGTAAGAAATCCTCTTCGGTAGAGGTTCCCTCGGTGGGAGTTGAGATAGTGGAAATCCTACACGGTGGTGTAGGCGGGGATGTAGAGCAAGGTGCTCGAACCTCGAAACAAATCTCGTTGTTTGCGTTTGCTCCCATTGTCTCTCTAACTCTCTCTCTTTATAATTGTGCAAAGCATCATATTCATATCATATCATATTTGCTTGTGTTGAGCATAATTCACATTGCCATATCATATATTGCTTGTGTTGCCTTGCATCCTTCATATTGTAATTTATCCTTGATTGCTTGGCTTGATTGTGTGTGCACATATTTCTTATTGCTTGGATTGCTTGTGTGTGTGTGCCTAACTTGTACTCATCCAACAAGAGCTTCACATAGCGCCTCAACCCATTTCAAGGGGAATCAAGGGGAGTTAGTCCAGAGCCTCGCAAGGGGAATTCGGCTACACTTGTTGTATTGTATTAGTTTGTGCATAATTTGCATTAGCTTCCGTCATTAGCGCACTTAGTTTTGCAATTAGTTTTTAGATTAGCACTAACACCTATTCACCCCCCCTCTAGGTGTTTTTTCAACATTGTCCCAAGCACCAGTGAGTTGGCGCTCTATTTTATAGTCTATTGTCGCTTTGTCTACTATAGAGGCCGGGGATATGGCCATGATGAAGGCTATAAAGGAGGCAATTTGACTTCATCTTGACGACTTGGGGATTGATCAGGATCTATTGAAGATTAATTATGATAGCGTAAGTGTTATCTATTTAACAAAAAACCAGGTCTATCGTGCAAGGATGAAGCACATCAATGTCGGGTTCCACTATGTTTGGCAGATTCTTGATGAGGGTGACATCGAGTTAAAGAAGATTCACAAGAAGAAAAATCCTGCCGATATACTCACCAAGGTTATCGCGGGAGTAAAATTCATTAATTGCAAGAAGTTACTCCATATCCTTTCAATTGTTTGAGGTCGGTAAAGCTCGTTTGGATGAACTACGGAGGTATGATCCCTCGGGCAGGGGGTAAGTAGGCAACTACATAGGTGCGGCTCAGTTGAATCAACATGGTGCTTTGTTATGTTTAGCTTAGATTTGAGAACTCTTCGCCAAGGGGAAGAATTATGAGAAGAGAGTGTAAAATTTTGTTAGTATAATTTTTTAACTCATTGGAGAAGATAACCCAAAGTTTGAAGTTCAAGACATCCCAAGACTTGTAAAGACCGAAGCATTGTTGAAGATAGGCCCGATCAACCGCCCGATCGACTGGCCATGCACAGACGTGCACATAGGGAGGGAAGGCCTGTAGCAGTTGACCACCTGGTCGACCGCCCGAGGGAGTAGCACAGGACAGATGGGAGCGATCGATCACCTGGTCAACCATTCAGAACAAAGCTGTCTCTGCATAAATAGCGGTCGACCACCTGATCAGCCAGCCAGAGCGCAGAACTTAAGCCCGCGGTCGACTGCCCGACGGATCTGGGGTGTTTCCTATTTGTATTCTGAATTTATTTCTGATCCGAATTCAGATCTTTCGGTTTCCTTTTCTTTGTGGATTCTTTGGTTTCTTTTTCTTCTCTTCGTTTTGGCTCATTTTTTCTATATATATTTTATTTTCCTTGTTAGCTTTGTTTCTTATTTTATAAATTTTATTATTTCTTTCTTTTTTATTTTATTTTTAATTCCTTGTTTCCTATAATGAAGCAAACGAGAGAAAGTTGGTCCCTCGTCAACCAAATATTACTATGCTATCTTGTCCTCAGAATCTTTTATGTAAAATCAAGAGTTTGTCTTCTACTTAATTTATAGGAGTTACTTTTCATTATTTTTATTCTTCCTTTTGAGTTTATAATTTTATTGTTTAATTTTGGTATATAGATCTGAAGAAGGTTTGATGTGTCATGTCTCATTCATACTCACTTTTTTTAATTTACTCTGTGCTTCTCTTTTTTCAATTGTTTTGTGTGCTTTTTTAGTGAAGATCCTTTTCTCTTCATCATTTTCGATCATTCTTTTTTTCTATTTATTTCTTATTTTCTTTTTTCTTAAACTTTTTCTTATTTTATAATTTTTATTCTTTCTTTATTTTTCTTTATACTCTATTTTTAGTTCGTTTTTTTTCCTAGTGTTAAGAAGAAGCAAGAAACTTTATATATCACGTGTCAACAAATATTACTATACTTTTGCTTGCCTGTTCTCAGAATCATTCATTTAAAATCAAGCTACTTAATTTACAAGTGTTACCTTTCATTCTTTTAATTTTATTCTTGAGTTTATAATTTTATTATTTAATTGTTTTATAGATTTATTGAAGGTTTCCACATATCATGTCTGACTCATACTTGAATGCAAAAAACAAAGATTACGGAGGTGAGAAAAATATCTCAAGCTGATTTTGTTTTGAAACAATATTTCTCTCATGGATATATGATGATTTCATGCTAGTTATAATTTTCACATATTCTGTATTATTGCTATATGAAAATTTTATACTGCTAGTTTATATCTTGCCCCTGTAAATCACCTAGAGGGGGGGGTGAATAGGTGATGGCTAATCTAATGGTCACTTAATGGTAAATTATGCAAATAATGCGGAAGCTATAACAAATATGACCAAATTAAATCTTCTTTTAATTAAACACTTATGTATAACTCAAGAGTGTTGCCGAATTCCCTTTGCAGGGCTCTGGACAAGCTCCTCTAGATTCCCCTTGAATGGGTTGAGGTGCCGCGTTGGCTCTCTCGGTTGAATACTAGTGTTAACAACAATCCCAAGCAAGTATAGCAATTATGAGCACAAGGGAATATATCAAGCATGTAAATGATAAAGACAATTATTGAATGCAAGATATAAAAGAGACAAAGAGAGAGAGAGATAGAGTAAGCAATCGCAAACACAAAGGTATGTTTCGAGGTTCGAGCACACTTGCTCTACATCCCCGCCTTCGACACACGAAGGATTTCCACTATGCAAGATTCCAATGGATCTCTCCTCGGTGCCGCAACACCTACAAGCCCTCGGACTCCCTAGTCCCGTACACACCGCAAGCCCCACAAGCTTGCCGAGGCCGCACCTCGAACCAAAGAGTTCACAACCGAACTCCAAACCACCACGAGCACACTTGCCCGTCTCCTCGAAGTACAAGAATGAAATCTTGGTGATCCAACACTTTGATCACCAATAAAAGCTCTCACTACAACACTCCTATAAGATGAATAGCAATGGATAGCTCAAGTGTTTGTGAGAAAAGTAAGGATTGAAACTTTGGTGAAAAACTCAAGAACTCTTTTAAACACTCTTTATAAAATCTTCCCTTTAGATAGGAAATATTTGCTCACTATTTTGTGGAGAAAACTCTTCTGAAAGTATGGGAAAAACTGGCTCTAAAGGTCTCCAAAAACTTAGCTCAAAACAATGACAAGACCCCCCAATTTATAGGCCAGAAAAATATAGCCGTTGGGGTCTGTCAGAGCTGCCGGTCGACCGGTCCGGTCGACCGCCAACGGTCAAAAATCCGACCGTTACAGCCTCCGGTCGACCGGCCCGGTCGACCCAGAAGAACAGAGAGCACTACTCTCAGTTCCGGTCGACCCGCCCGGTCGACCCGCCAAACGTGCACGTTTTTGTGCACGTCGGTCGACCGGTGCGGTCGACCGCACTTGGTTCCGGTCGACCCGCCCGGTCGACCGACCTCTGTACAATAGGTTAACTTGGAGCACAGTTTTGAGGTCTAAAACGTTTGAATTTGGGAATAAGTATATAGGATTAATTTGTAGATATTGAAGTCTTCTTTCTAATGAAACTTAAATCAAATCAATATCAATTTGAAATTGAAAGTTATCAATAAAATACTAAAAGGTATCAAATCAGAAACTGTAAACTGTTTTTCAGACTTCAACCCATTATTTGACATTCTTAACATTTAAATCAGAAAATGATTATTGAATATTAAATGTAGCTCTGAAAGTCATCTTTAAAATGCAATATAAATCATGTTAATTGAATATAGGAATCAAAAGTTATGACTAGAAAACTAAAAGTGTGTCGAGCAGATCAGCAGAACGGTCGAGAGTTCTAAAAATGGTTTTGGTTAAAAAAAAAACACATGTATATTTGAAACACCAAAAACCAAAACGGTATTTTTCTAGAACTAAAAATCTTTTATGAAAACACATATAAATCAAGAGTGTGTGTGTGATATGAACTTGAGCAATCCACCAACTATTCAATCCTTTACATTTTAACTAAAACAAAATCTTATAAAAACAAACCTAGACACAAGTCTTCATCTTCTTGAAGTCTTCACTTGAAGGCTTCTCATCTTCTTGACTTGGTCCAAGATTGATCCAAAAGCTCCTTGGATCACACCGTACTAGCTCCAAATCTTGATATTTTCTCCTTTGTTGAGCTATGCACCTACTAAGATCTTGATAATGAATCTGTCACTAATCAAACACAAGATCATTAGTAAATATAACTTCATGAGTTGATCATCATCAAAACTAGGGTGATAGGCCTTTGGGCCAACAATCTCCCCCTTTTTGATGATGACAAAACTCATGGAGTTATATATGCATGGATTAAAGTAAAGCTTCAAGAAAGCTCCCCCTTAACTCATGCATAACAATAAATAATAAGATATGACAATAAAGCTCATCAATATGTATGCAAATGATGGAGATGAAACAAAATAAATCTTTTTCTCCTATTTGCAAAACAAAACATATATGCATAAATAACAAGGAAGACAAATACTACTCCCCCTTAAGCAATGAAAACATGCATATACTCAAATACTTCTCCCCCTTTTTGTCAATCATCAACAAAGGGTTCAAAGTAAAATCAAATCAAACAAATTTTCTCCCCTTTTTGTCAAAAACAAAAAGATCAAGAAGGAGTAATACAAATCAATCATATTTTTAATTTTTCTTTAAAAATTTGAACTTACTTAATAAACACATTTTGAGATATCAAATCAACATATATTTTTTTTATTTTTCATCATAAACTTTGTCCTTTTTTTTTTAAAAAATGTGAGCCAATTGTGAGTTAAGCACATGGAAATCATATATATGTATGAGAAATGAGTATACCAAGTGAAATTGAGACATACATATATAAGAAACAAGATATGAGTATATACAAAATAAGTTCATATTGATACCAATTGAAACGATTCAATGATACCAATTGTCATAACAATAAAATCAAGTGTATATCTCATAACCTACCACCCTTCATATGCACAAGGTAAAAGATTTTCAATGAAGCATACAAGGCATAATCGCCCATCCATCCTCCCATGGATGGTAGGGGTTTTCAAAAATAGATTTGAAAATAAGCTTAGTTTGAAAAACTCTACCAAATGAAGGGATTGCACTAGTTAATATGAAAATATTTTAAAAACTAGTACGAAATCCTTCAAGTAAGGAATAAAGCAAAAAAGAAATGTCAATAAATCTCAATATTCCTTTAAATAAGAAAAACATGAAAATCATCACAAATTTTTAATTAAATTTTTTTATATTAAAAATATATTTCAAGATATATGTATGTTTTGACAACACAATAAGTATACATACATATCTCTTAAACACGATTGAGTCCATATAAATAGATTTGCATTAAAGGCAAATGACTCAAGAGGTATACATGTATATCTTAAAGTTTGATAAAATACACATATACATGAAATGAAAGCACATGATCATAAATCAAATCCAAGAAGTGAGAATACAAGTTTAAAGATGTATGTATCATCAAAACTAAGCAATACAAGCACATTTCATGGGTTCAAATAAGCATTCAAGCACAAATATAAATAGATTTATTTGTGGCCCATGATATGTACAAGTATAAATCCTAGTGTTGATAAAACTAACATATAAACTAATATTCAAATCATGAAGCATCAAATCTTTTAGAAAAATAGAATCATGTGAAAATCTTAAAAACTATTTGAAGAATAAATAACTAGTATAAATTGTTTTTGAAAAACTAGTTAAAGATCCTTCAAATATATCAAATCTTATGTTTTTCATAAACATAACTAGATACATAAAAATTTAAGCACTCATGGTCTATAAATCTCAAAATAATTTTTAACAAAAGTGTGAGTGTTAAATGATCATATAAATAGCATTTTTATGAAAATAGTCAATAAAGCTCATGAGACACATTTTTAACAAAAATACGAAAAATCATTTTTAATCAAAACACTAGTCTTCATGGTATATGTATGATTAATCCAATCCTAACAATACACATACATATCCCAAATCTAAAAGAGTCTATTAATGATGTTTGCATGAAGGCAAGAGACTCACGGGTATACATGTATATTTATTAGATTTGAATTAAAAATACATATACATGAAGTAAAGCATAAAATAGGTATAACATGTATAAAAGAGAATCATCAAAACTAGACTATACATATGCATATAATGGATACAAATGAGCATGAAGTTCAATCATATATGAGTCAATTGTAATTCACCATTTGTATATGTATACATGTAAGTTTTGATAAAATCTACATTTAAACTAGTTCATACCACATGAAGCACAATAAATCATAAAACGTGAACATGCTATATGATACATGAAATTAAAAGCATGTACATAAAAATAGGAGTTTAGAGAGTGTTACCGACTCCAAAGCTCCAAATATGGTGGTTGTCCCACCAAGCTCCTTGATAGCGATGCGTCTAAAGTGTGTCCATCCAATCCATGTGCATCCACTACCAAGGCACCAAATCTCTCACGTCTTGAGAGATCCCTCACCTACATCAAAAACATGGGGTGGGGGTTTTGGTACCCATTTCTGCTTGGGTCCTTTGGGGTTAGACTTGTAAGGAACCCAAAATCTTTTATAATTAGCAAAATTTAGAGAATTAATATTGTCATAACAAAACTTTGCTAAATGGCCTTTGCGGCCACAATGTGTACATATGTACACCTTAGTATGCTTATGTGTAGGAGTGTGATCATGTTGTGCAACATAAGCATATGCATGATGGGTATGATGTGCATGAACATGTGGAGTTTGTTTCTTTGAAAACATTGACTCCAACCTAGAATAATTAAAAGCACAAGAGTTCAAAGTTGAACTCAAACCATCCATTTTATTTTTCAAATCTTTAATCTCATTAGTGGTGGCATGAAAAGCATGATGAGATAAAGAATCATTTTTCTTTTTCTTTTGTGAAACAAAATCCTTTTCTTTTTCACAAATTTTTCTTTTCAAAGATTTATTTTCTTGAAAAACAACTTCTCTTTGTTTTTTCACCAAATCAACTTTCTTTTTCAAAATAGTGTTTCCTTCACATAAATCATTCAATTTTGACATGAGGGAAACATTCTCATTTCTCAAATCTTTGTTTTCTTTTCTAAGTATGCCATTTTATTTTCTAAAGAATCTTTTTCATTAAGCATGGCATCAAAATTCTTTTTCAAATTTTTGTTATCTTTTTCTAAACATGCAATGTTAGATTTAAATGTATCATGTTCTACATGCATGCAATCAAGTTTCTTTTTCAAATTATTATTCTTCCTTTTAAGCATGTCATATTTTTCAAGCACAAGATGACAAAAGGTAGTAAGCTCATCATATGACATGTCTTCATCATCGGATTCGGAGTTTACCTCAAGGGGGTTATCCCCTTGGACCATGTAGCACTTGTTGGAGGTGTCGCTTCCAACATCCGAGTCACTCCCCGCATAGTATAGATCTTTTTCGCCGAGGGAGGTGATGATGTTCCATACTACAAAAGCCGATTCAACATTAGAAACCCTAGATAAATAATCATCATTTAGGGTTGACTTGATAGCATGAAGGGCTTTTGCATTAGCCTCAAAATTCTTACTATCTAAAAAGTATGCATTATTAGTAGTGGCAAGATATACATGAATGCCTAAGGCCTTGAGGTACAATGACATCTTAACCTTCCAAATTTGGATGTTAAGAATGTCAAAGGTGGGTGGTGACATGAAGTCCATGGTGTGTATAAAAACTTGTGATTAGCCTAAAATGAGGATCTTTAACTCTAGGTTGTTAGACCCAAATCAGAGTACCAAGCTCTGATACCAATTGTAAATCACCTAGAGGGGGGGTGAATAGGTGATGGCTAATCTAATGGTCACTTAATGGTAAATTATGCAAATAATGCGGAAGCTATAACAAATATGACCAAATTAAATCTTCTTTTAATTAAACACTTATGTATAACTCAAGAGTGTTGCCGAATTCCCTTTGCAGGGCTCTGGACAAGCTCCTCTAGATTCCCCTTGAATGGGTTGAGGTGCCGCGTTGGCTCTCTCGGTTGAATACTAGTGTTAACAACAATCCCAAGCAAGTATAGCAATTATGAGCACAAGGGAATATATCAAGCATGTAAATGATAAAGACAATTATTGAATGCAAGATATAAAAGAGACAAAGAGAGAGAGAGAGATAGAGTAAGCAATCGCAAACACAAAGGTATGTTTGAAATACACCTAGAGGGGGGTGAATAGGTGTAATTGCTAATCTAATGATCTTATTAAATTTTACTTAAGTGAGGATGCAACGATCTCTCAAAACACGACTAAGAGCCGAATACCCCTTGCGAGGTTCTGAACTCCTTCCTCCCAATTCCCCTTAAATGGGTTAGAGGTGCGCAATGCAACCGTGTTGTATTGAGGTGTGATCGAACAATTCCAAGTATGAAATGCTATGATGAAATGCACACAAGTATTGTAGCAAGAAATATTGAAGGCAAGTTAAGTAAACAAGTAAGGATAGCACAAATAAGAGTTAGTTCACAAGCAACAAATTGGAAGTAATTTAAAGCAAGAAAATAAGCAAGAGGAACGCCAAGCCAATCGCAAACAAAGTGATTTGTTTCGAGGTTCGAGCCCGTAGCTCTAGTCCCCGCCTTCACCTCCGTGAAGGGTTTCCACTATCCCCGTAGGATCCCGTACAAGAAAGGCCTCCAAAGACCTCAAGCCCGTAGCTTCACCTTACAAAGAAGTTCCCCTTAGGAACTTGTCTCCACAAGAACAAAAGATTACAAATTTGTGATCTCAACTAGACCACAACACTCTTTCTCTTTTACAAACACTCTCACACTTTTACAACTTCACCTATAGAGAGAATATGAAATTTTTGGCACTATGAAGTGTGGTGAGAAAAGCTTCAGTTGTAGAGTGATATTAGAGATCAAACAACAACTGAAAAACCAAATTGAAAGAATGGAAATGAAAGCTTTAAACTATTTTTCTCTTTCTCTTGAAAACAATGAAAACTTGTAATTTTTTCTTGGTAAATAACTAAGGCCTATTCTCCACTATTTATAGGGAGAGAATAGGTTAAAAACCCTGATTTTTCCTGCTAAAATCTTCTGCAAAAGCACCCAACAACTCCTAAAAACTCTGTTAAAGAGAAACCCAAAAACAGTTTTTCAGAAATGCCCAAAGAGGAAAGAGCCGTTGGGCTTGTTGCAGGCTTACCGGTCGACTGCCGGTCGACCGGGTCTCTGCTGGCAAAAGAGCCGTTAGGGCTCCGGTCGACTGTCGGTCGACCGATCTCACAGAAGGAAACACAGTTTCCTTCTATCGGTCGACCGACCCAGTCGACCGAAAAATACAGAGAGCAGGCCACAAAAAATCAGTCGACCGATATTTAGGGTCGGTCGACTGGCAGACATGCACAGCCCGTGCATGTCTGGACACAGCGACCGGTCGACTGCCGGTCGACCGGTCTGCCTGAAATAAGGTTTTTCTGGGCAGATTTTTGAGTTAGAAAAATTTGTAAAAATTCCTTTAAAAATCTTAAGCTAAGTGTTATGCTGAAAATAGTTTATATACATGTATTTAAACAAGTTTTGAAGATATAAGGCTTTGGGTACATGTATGTATTAAACTAAGGCATAAACTTAGAAACACCATTTTCAAAAACATAGACATATTCAAAACACATGTGTGTGCAAATCCTAGAGCCAAAATTTACATATTCTATCTTTAACAAAAACTACACTTACAAGCTTCTAGGTCTTCAAGACTTCAACATGGGCAATCTTCACTTGATCTTCAATATTGCACTTTGAGCCCAATTTGACTTGTCTTGAATCCAATAGCTTGTATTTGAGTCCAAGATCTTTGTATATGAGTGAGAGTACTTCTAGTATGATAATAAACCTGAAACACACTTAAACAACAAATAATATTAGTACCAATAACTAATATGTTTTGTAATCATCAAAATACACTAAACATGGGTTGATTGTAACCTTGGGCCAACAATCTCCCCCTTTTTGATGATGACAAAACATATGAGTTATTAAACAAATAAAAGAGGAAAAGCTTGAAAACTCCCCCTTAAACAATGCTATATATTGACAAGAATATGAAAAACTATGTAAGTATACAAAAATCATTTTTCAACAAGGTCATCACCATATAAAAACTCAAACAAGAAACTCATATATTTATTTTTCTCCATATACATATTTTCTCCCCATACATTTTCTCCCCCTTTTTGTCATACATCAAAAAGGGTAAAAAAAAAATTTTAAGACAAAACAAAACAAAACAAACATATTAGAAACCAAAACAAAAACAACTAAAATACTTTAAGTATCAATTTTACAAACATTTAATTCACCACAAATAAAAGAAAATCTTGCATAATCCAAAGGTTTTGTGAAAATATCCGCAAGTTGAAAATTGGTAGAAACAAAATCTATGTCAATGTCACCTTTTTCAAAGTGATCTCTAAGAAAATGATATCTAATGTCTATATGTTTGGTTTTACTATGTTGATTAGCATTTTTGGTCATGTGAATAGCACTAGTATTATCACAATAAATCTTAACATGATCAAAATGTAAATCAAAATCGAGAAGAGTATGTTGCATCCAAAGAACTTGTGCACAACAAGCTCCGGCCGCTACATACTCCGCCTCGGCGGTTGATAGGGCTACACTATTTTGCTTTTTGGAAGACCAAGATACAAGACAATTGCCCAAGAATTGGCAAGTGCCACTTGTGCTCTTCCTATCTACCCTACAACCGGCATAGTCGGCATCCGAATAACTAGTCATGGTAAATTGGTTAGTTTTCGGGTACCATAAACCTAAATCAATTGTGCCCTTAAGATACCTAATTATGCGTTTTACCGCAATTAAGTGTGATTCCTTAGGACAAGATTGAAAACGTGCACATAAACATACGGAAAACATTATATCCGGCCTACTAGCCGTAAGATAGAGTAAACTACCAATCATGCTACGAAATAATTTGATGTCTACTTCCTTACCTTGTTCATCTTTGTCAAGTTTTGTAGTGGTTGCCATGGGAGTCTTTGCTACTTTGGATCCTTCAAGCCCGAACCTCTTGATAAGTTCTTTGGTGTACTTGGCTTGGTTGATGAATGTCCCATCACTACGTTGCTTGATTTGAAGTCCAAGGAAGAAATTGAGCTCCCCCATCATAGACATCTCAAATTCCTTTTTCATGCATGATTCAAAATTCTTGCAAAGAGAAACATTAGTAGATCCAAAAATAATGTCATCAACATAAATTTGAACTATGAGGATATCTTGATCTACATGTTTGGTAAATAATGTTTTATCTACTTTTCCTTTCTTAAAATTATTTGAAAGCAAAAATGAAGACAATCTTTCATACCAAGCCCTAGGGGCTTGTTTCAAACCATATAATGCTTTATCTAATTTATAAACATAATTAGGGTGTGTAGGATCAACAAACCCGGGGGGTTGTTCAACATACACCTCCTCATCAATATAACCATTAAGAAAAGCACTTTTTACATCCATTTGAAATAACTTAAAATCTTTAAATGAGGCATATGCTAAGGTCATCCGTATGGCTTCGAGCCGTGCTACGGGTGCAAAGGTTTCTTCAAAATCGATCCCTTCGATTTGAGTGTAACCTTGGGCAACTAACCTAGCCTTGTTTCTAACTACATTACCCGATTCATCCAACTTGTTCTTAAAGATCCATTTAGTGCCAATAGTTGGTCTATCTTGGGGCCTAGGAACAAGGTGCCAAACTTGATTGCGCTCAAATTGATTGAGCTCCTCTTGCATTGCAAGCAACCAATATGAATCGGCCTCGGCCTCGAGGACATTTTTAGGTTCTATGTGTGAAATAAAAGCAAAATTACCACAAAAATCTTGAATCTTAGAGCGAGTGGTTACCCCTTTTGATACTTCACCTATGACGAGGTCCTTGGGATGATGAGGATTGAATCTCCAATCCTTTGGTAGTGGTTGAGAGGGCTCCTCTTCATTTGCTTGATGTTCATTTCCTTGAGCCTCTTCCACTTTGGTTTCACTTCCATCACCATCCTTTGGCTTGTCTCCCATGGTAGAAGCATCCTCCAAGGTCACTTTCTCCAAGCCTTCATCTAAAGCATCAATTTCTACACAATTCTTAACAAACTTGTTAGATTCCTCAAATTTAACATGAATAGATTCCTCAATAGTCAAAGTTGACCTATTGAAGACTCTATAAGCCTTACTAGTATTTGAGTAACCTACAAAAATAGCCTCATATGATCTAGCATCAAATTTTCCCAAATTAATATTTGTATTTAAAACAAAACATTTGCAACCAAACACTTTGAAATAAGAAACATTAGGTTTTCTAGAAAAATACATCTCATAAGAAGTCTTAGTAGTATTTTTACATAGGAAAACACGATTTGCAATGTAACATGAAGTATGAACGGCCTCGGCCCACAAATAATGTGGTAGACCATATTCATTTAACATTGTCCTAGCCATCTCTTGCAAAGTACGATTTTTCCGCTCAACTACTCCATTTTGTTGTGGAGTTCTAGGACAAGAAAGTTCATGTTTTATTCCATGTTCCTCACAAAAAGTGGTAAAGGGAAGGTTAATGAACTCACCTCCTCTATCACTTCTTATTTTAATTATTGAGGAGTCATTTTCCTTTTCAACTCTTTTCTTAAAGGCTTGAAAATATGAAAAGGTTTGACTTTTATGTTCAAGAAAATAAACCCAAGTAAAACGCGAAAAATCATCTACTAAAACAAAAGCAAATCTACTCCCACTTAAACTTTTGGTTTGTGTTGGGCCGAATAAATCCATGTGGATTAGCTCTAATGGACGTGATGACATGATATCCTTAATTGATTTGAATGAGGACTTAGTTTGTTTCCCAAATTGACATGCGTCACAAACTCGGTCCTTTTCAAAGTTCAATGAAGGAATACCCTTCACCATTTCCTTAGAGTTAAGCCTAGAAATATGGTCAAATGAAACGTGGCCTAATCTCCTATGCCACAACCAAGAGTCGTCATCGAGGGCTTTTAAACATGTTATATTGCAAGACATATTTAACATATCAATCATATAAACATTGCTTTCACGAAAACCGGAAAATACACAAACATTAGAAGTTCTATCAATCACTTTACAAGAGAGATTATCAAAAACAACATCAAAACCTTTATCACAAAGTTGACTAACACTCAAGAGATTATGCTTGAGGCCATCAACTAAAACAACATTTTCGATTAAAGGAGAGGTGCCAAGTTTTACATTACCAATACCGATGATTTTACCCTTGGCGTCATCTCCGAAGGTGACGGTGCCACCCTCATGATATCTTGATAGGGTTGCAAAGTTGTTGATGTCCCAAGTCATGTGCCTTGAGCAACCGCTATCAAGATACCATAAACCTCTACGTCTTTGAGCTTTGGAGAGTACCTACATCATTTAAAACAATGGTTGACTTTGGTACCCAAACTTTCTTGGGTCCTTGAAAGTTAGTGTTACGAACCCAAACATTATGAGATGATGCACTTAGTCTATCATAGCAAAAATTAGCTAAGTGTCCTTTCCGTCCACAATGTGAACATGAGTACACTTTCCTATACATAAATGCATGGTGTGTATGTGAAGTGTGAGCAAGCTTTGGGGGTTTACCATGTTGTTTAGGTTGTGTAGCATGAACATGAACATGAGCATGATGAACATTTTTCTTGGGAGCTTGTTTCTTAGGAAACATATTCTCCATCTTCTTTTTATCAAACTCACTACACTTTTTCAAAACAACATCTAATGAGTCTAATCTTTCCTTAAGCATGGCAATCTCATTAGAATCTACAAATGGGGTCTTTCCTTTACAAGCAATCTTATATTTTTCAAAATCATTTTTAGTGGAAACTAAAGAAGAATGTAAATCATTATTTTCTTTAGAAAGATTTACAATTTGAATATTAAGAGATTCATTATCCTTTTTCATTTTTAATATTTCTTCTTTAAGAAATCATAATTGCTAGAAAGTTCCATAAAAGCTTCTCCTAGCTCATCCATGGATAAATCATCATCAAGAAGAGTTGAGGGGGATACCTTGCTTGTGCTCTCATTTGCCATGAAGCACATGTTGGCGGTGTCGATCTCCTCCTCGGATTCACTTTCGTCATCCCATGTTGCTTTCATAGCCTTCTTCTTGTATGGCTTCTTGGATGAAGATGGCTTCACTTGGTCCGGACACTCCGCTACTATGTGTCCCGGCTTTTGGCAATTAAAGCAAGTGATCTTCCTTTCTTCCTTGCCTCCTTGCCATCTCCTCCTTCCTTGGAACTTTGCCTTGTTGTACATCCTCCGGACATTTTTGACTAGAAGTGAGAGCTCCTCGTCATCTTCTTCTTCGTCATCTTCGTCGGAGTAGGTAGCATGACTTTTGAAGGCAATGGTCTTCTTTTTGGTAGGTGCCATGTCCTCCCTTGCCTTTCTCTCCATCTCATGGGTCTTCAAGTTCCCAATGAGTCCAATGAGCTCAATCTCATCTTTGTCATTGAGTTCCTTCAATGTTGTAGCTTTCACTTCCCATGATGGAGGAAGAGCCCGGATGATCTTTCTCACCCTTTGGTCATTGTTGATTTCTTCACCTAGAGAAGCAAGACCATTAGTAATCTTTGTAAACTTAGTAACCATATCATCTATGGTTTCATTCTCTTGCATGCAAAAATTTTCATATTGGGACCGAAGAAGGTCTATCTTGGCCCTCTTCACTTGTGATGTCCCCTCATGTGTTACTAGCAAATGGGTCCAAATCTCATAGGCGGATTTGCAATGGATGACTCTAGCTATGTCATCATCATTGAGGGCTTGTAGGAGTGCATAATGAGCCCTAGCATTGGCATCAAACTCTTTGGTCTCAATTTCGGACCAAGTAGATTCATCACCGGGGGGTACACTAAATTGTTTAGTCACGGCCTTTGCAACTCGACTACCTAGAGATTGCAAGAACACGGTCATCTTAACCTTCCATATGGGAAAGTTAAGTCCATCAAACTTAGGTGGGGTCTTAATTCCATCGGCCATGTTTACTATGTGGAAATGAATGAAGTGATTAGCAATAAAAGGATCTCTCTAAGGTTGTTAAGCCAAATCCTAGAGTCCAAGCTCTGATACCAATTGAAATACACCTAGAGGGGGGGTGAATAGGTGTAATTGCTAATCTAATGATCTTATTAAATTTTACTTAAGTGAGGATGCAACGATCTCTCAAAACACGACTAAGAGCCGAATACCCCTTGCGAGGTTCTGAACTCCTTCCTCCCAATTCCCCTTAAATGGGTTAGAGGTGCGCAATGCAACCGTGTTGTATTGAGGTGTGATCGAACAATTCCAAGTATGAAATGCTATGATGAAATGCACACAAGTATTGTAGCAAGAAATATTGAAGGCAAGTTAAGTAAACAAGTAAGGATAGCACAAATAAGAGTTAGTTCACAAGCAACAAATTGGAAGTAATTTAAAGCAAGAAAATAAGCAAGAGGAACGCCAAGCCAATCGCAAACAAAGTGATTTGTTTCGAGGTTCGAGCCCGTAGCTCTAGTCCCCGCCTTCACCTCCGTGAAGGGTTTCCACTATCCCCGTAGGATCCCGTACAAGAAAGGCCTCCAAAGACCTCAAGCCCGTAGCTTCACCTTACAAAGAAGTTCCCCTTAGGAACTTGTCTCCACAAGAACAAAAGATTACAAATTTGTGATCTCAACTAGACCACAACACTCTTTCTCTTTTACAAACACTCTCACACTTTTACAACTTCACCTATAGAGAGAATATGAAATTTTTGGCACTATGAAGTGTGGTGAGAAAAGCTTCAGTTGTAGAGTGATATTAGAGATCAAACAACAACTGAAAAACCAAATTGAAAGAATGGAAATGAAAGCTTTAAACTATTTTTCTCTTTCTCTTGAAAACAATGAAAACTTGTAATTTTTTCTTGGTAAATAACTAAGGCCTATTCTCCACTATTTATAGGGAGAGAATAGGTTAAAAACCCTGATTTTTCCTGCTAAAATCTTCTGCAAAAGCACCCCAACAACTCCTAAAAACTCTGTTAAAGAGAAACCCAAAAACAGTTTTTCAGAAATGCCCAAAGAGGAAAGAGCCGTTGGGCTTGTTGCAGGCTTACCGGTCGACTGCCGGTCGACCGGGTCTCTGCTGGCAAAAGAGCCGTTAGGGCTCCGGTCGACTGTCGGTCGACCGATCTCACAGAAGGAAACACAGTTTCCTTCTATCGGTCGACCGACCCAGTCGACCGAAAAATACAGAGAGCAGGCCACAAAAAATCAGTCGACCGATATTTAGGGTCGGTCGACTGGCAGACATGCACAGCCCGTGCATGTCTGGACACAGCGACCGGTCGACTGCCGGTCGACCGGTCTGCCTGAAATAAGGTTTTTCTGGGCAGATTTTTGAGTTAGAAAAATTTGTAAAAATTCCTTTAAAAATCTTAAGCTAAGTGTTATGCTGAAAATAGTTTATATACATGTATTTAAACAAGTTTTGAAGATATAAGGCTTTGGGTACATGTATGTATTAAACTAAGGCATAAACTTAGAAACACCATTTTCAAAAACATAGACATATTCAAAACACATGTGTGTGCAAATCCTAGAGCCAAAATTTACATATTCTATCTTTAACAAAAACTACACTTACAAGCTTCTAGGTCTTCAAGACTTCAACATGGGCAATCTTCACTTGATCTTCAATATTGCACTTTGAGCCCAATTTGACTTGTCTTGAATCCAATAGCTTGTATTTGAGTCCAAGATCTTTGTATATGAGTGAGAGTACTTCTAGTATGATAATAAACCTGAAACACACTTAAACAACAAATAATATTAGTACCAATAACTAATATGTTTTGTAATCATCAAAATACACTAACATGGGTTGATTGTAACCTTGGGCCAACAGTTTCGAGGTTCGAGCACACTTGCTCTACATCCCCGCCTTCGACACACGAAGGATTTCCACTATGCAAGATCCCAATGGATCTCTCCTTGGTACCGCAACACCTACAAGCCCTCGGACTCCCTAGTCCCGTACACACCGCAAGCCCCACAAGCTTGCCGAGGCCGCACCTCGAACCAAAGAGTTCACAACCGAACTCCAAACCACCACGAGCACACTTGCCCGTCTCCTCAAAGTACAGGAATGAAATCTTGGTGATCCAACACTTTGATCACCAATAAAAGCTCTCACTACAACACTCCTATAAGATGAATAGCAATGGATAGCTCAAATGTTTGTGAGAAAAGCAAGGATTGAAACTTTGGTGAAAAACTCAAGAACTCTTTTAAACACTCTTTATAAAATCTTCCTTTAGATAGGAAATATTTGCTCACTATTTTGTGGAGAAAACTCTTCTGAAAGTATGAGAAAAACTGGCTCTAAAGGTCTCCAAAAACTTAGCTCAAAACAATGACAAGACCCCCCAATTTATAGGCCAGAAAAATATAGCCGTTGGGGTCTGTCAGAGCTGCCGGTCGACCGGTCCGGTCGACCGCCAACGGTCAAAAATCCGACCGTTACAGCCTCCGGTCGACCGGCCCGGTCGACCCAGAAGAACAGAGAGCACTGCTTTCAGTTCAGGTCGACTCGCCCGGTCGACCAGCCAAACGTGCACGTTTTTGTGCACGTCGGTCGACCGTTGCGGTCGACCGCACTTGGTTCCGGTCGACCCGCCCTGTCGACCGACCTCTGTACAATAGGTTAACTTGGAGCACAGTTTTGAGGTCTAAAACGTTCGAATTTGGGAATAAGTATATAGGATGAATTTGTAGATATTGAAGTCTTCTTTCTAATTAAACTTAAATCAAATCAATATCAATTCGGAATTGAAAGTTATCAATAAAATACTAAAAGGTATCAAATCAGAAACTGTAAACTGTTTTTCAGACTTCAAACCCATTATTTGACATTCTTAACATTTAAATCAGAAAATGATTATTGAATATTAAATGTAGCTCTGAAAGTCATATTTAAAATGCAATATAAATCATGTTAATTGAATATAGGAATCAAAAGTTATGACTAGAAAACTAAAAGTGTGTCGAGCAGATCAGTAGAACGGTCGAGAGTTCTAAAAATGGTTTTGGTTAAAAAAAACACATGTATATTTGAAACACCAAAAACCAAAACGGTATTTTTCTAGAACTAAAAATCTTTTATGAAAACACATATAAATTAAGAGTGTGTGTGTGATATGAACTTGAGCAATCCACCAACTATTCAATCCTTTACATTTTAACTAAAACAAAATCTTATAAAAACAAACCTAGACACAAGTCTTCATCTTCTTGTAGTCTTCACTTGAAGGCTTCTCATCTTCTTGACTTGGTCCAAGCTTGATCCAAAAACTCCTTGGATCACACCGTGCTAGCTCCAAATCTTGATATTTTCCTCCTTTGTTGAGCTATGCACCTACTAAGATCTTGATAATGAATCTGTCACTAATCAAACACAAGATCATTAGTAAATATAACTTTATGAGTTGATCATCATCAAAACTAGGATGATAGGCCTTTGGGCCAACAGCCCCAACTTTTCATACAAAAAGTTAAAAATATGCATAAAGCTGCTTAAAACACTACTACTCATTTAATTTTTTTCTTCAATTATTCTTTACTTCACATTAGATACTTTTCTTCTTTTTCCAACTCTTAATTACTAGATTTCTTTTTTTGGTTTTATGATTTAGGTCTACTTTTTTCTTCCCTAAGTATTTTGTTTTCATCTTTATTGTATTTTACTTAAATTTTAATTTATTCTTAACTTTTTTGGATTTTTCTTGTTCTTATTTTATAATTTTTGTTCTACTTTTTTTTTCTCTATTCATTTTGGTGTCATCCTCTTTGTTATTCTTCATTATTATTTCTTATTTTTCTTTTTCTCCCAAACAAGTTTGTTCTGCCTTAGTTTCTCATTTATTCTTATTTTTTTTCTTCTATTTTATTTTTTGGGTGATTTTCTGCTTTTTCATTATTGTTTTTTATACTGTTTATATTGTTTACATTATTTCTTTTTCTCTTCTTTAGTTTATTTTCTAATATTTACATTTTGAAATGTTCTTTCCTTTCTTTTTTCTTCTTTCTACATTTCTTGATTTTTTTCAATGGTTTTTTTACTTTTCTTTTTAAGACTTTCTTTCTTTATTTTTCCAATACTATTACACTTTTTAATTCTTTCTCATATTTCTTGTAGATTTGTTTCTTTTACTTTATAATAACTGTTTTGTTTCTAGATTTGATCTTTTTTTAGTTTTTCATTTTCTTCATATTTTTCTTTTTTATTAACTAGTTTTTTCCCCCAATTTTTAGAATTTTTATGATTTGATTCCTTTTTCTTGTTTTATTTTTAGCTTTTTAGTGAAATACTTTCCTAAATATTTGTTTATTTGTGCTTCAACATTTTAATAAAAATAGCTACATATTTCCACTATTGTTTCTTTCGTTGAATAGACCAAAATTATGTTGTTGCACATAAAATTATTAGGTAAAATTATAAAATATATTCATAATTAGGAATAATTCAAATTTAAATAACCTCACGTACCCTTGACACGTGCACTTTTCTAGTAACTTTATATATACAGTCACTTTATCGTATTTACTGTATAATTTTTGTCTGACTATATCCAGATGTAACGCCCCGATTCTACGGGTACGGGGATGTTACTGCGACGTATATACGTATGTTGGAAACACCCTCACATATATACGCTAAGCATCAGTACATGTAAGAATCAGAGTTCAAAAATACGTGGTGCAATATACATTCTAACATATGAGTACAGTTACAAAGTAATCACAAGATGTGACAAAATACTACAAGAATATTACATCACTTGATAGGCGTAAAGGCGAGAATACAAAGAGATATACAATCATAAACTGAATCATAACAGGAAAACTCTAGAGCCGAGTAAGGGGGCATGGAAGGGTAGGGCCTCAGATGGTCTCCCGCTGATCCACTACGATTATGCTACGCTACTCTGATCAGCAAGATGAATTTACCAGCTCCAAGCTCCAGGATCTAGACATAAGGATCCAGGGGAGTCAGAACTCCCTAACGAGAGGTGATGTGAATGTCAAATGGTGTGCAGAGATAAGCACATGTGTATCCATAAATCTGAGTTAAAAGACATGCATTGAAAATCGTGTCGTAAGCATATGCATACAAGAGCGAGTAAGGAGGCGGGAAGTAAAGTAGATAAGGCAACACCAGTTATCTCCTAAACTAACATAAAACTGATAAAATTGATAAAACAGAATAAAACTGAATATGAGCAAAATCAATCATATAAGCTTAGGTCACGACTCCATGAGACTAGTACGTCAAAGCAATAATCTAAATAAGGAAACCCTCATCTATATACCTTTATCTCATGTTACCGAAACCCGAGCGTATACAGCCCGAGTTGCAAAATAGCACAACAATATGTATATTAACATCTTATTATAATTAGGGCAGTCTAAGTTATAGGTTTTAGTATGTATCCCATTCCCACATACTTTCACTTACAACTTATAGAGCCAATTATTCGGAAACTGATGGAGTGCGACGAACCATATTTAGTATGGTCCCGTACTTGCCCGGGACAATGACCATGGAGTATCCGGTACTGAGCCAGAGCATACCGCTAGGTACTGAAAACTTATTGTACGCCCAAATGGAATAGGGTATCACAGATCCCATAGAAATAGGCCTAAGACTTGTGCATACCTAGGAGGAATAATAAGCAGAGTAGGGGTGCCAGTATACCCCACGGAATCCCTGGTGGTCGCCAGGTGATCCCAAAAGAAAGTCGCCACGCGTGACATAATATAACCACATAAACATAAGACCATTCTGGACCCATCAGTTTCCCCCAAACCCGGCGTCTTATTATGATTTATTAAGCATAATTATCAAATTACGGGAATGAGCAGGGACATAATTGATCATAACAGGAGTACATAACAAGAGATCAGGTACTCCATTCCCATAATGTGATAATCGTGAGTCAAAAGTTAAGTATGACAGGTAACATATGTTAATGTGATATCATAACAGGGAGCAAGTGATAGCATGCAGATGTCAGGTGATAACACATCAGTTGTTAAGTGGTACAGACAGGTTTCAGGTAATAGTATGGTAAGTATTAGCACATCAAGAGATCACATGTCAAGTGGTAGCGTAACAGCCAAGCATAATCAAACAGAGCTTAAGCAGTACTGGAGGCGCAGACAACGAATAGTGTTTAGTCACTAGAGCACTTGACGGAGCTACTGGAATGACTCGACTTAAAAGGCGAATTTAAAATCTGGCAGAGTTTCGCCTAGACGAATCTAGTGGTAAAACGCTAAGCATGTCTACTATGCGGAGCATAAGAGACCTGACGGTCTAAGCACACTCCTCTTTTTCGAGGAAGTGGGCGAGAGAGCCCGAGGGCTAGAGTACGCTCGGGTTAGGTGCACTCTCGGTAGCTACCATGAAATCTATAAGGGTGCAAGGCCTAAAATCAATTGGATAGCTAGCCCGGGAGTGGGCAGAAACTCAGAGTCAGTACAAAAGTACCTGCACGAGATGTTAATATCACACAAGCATACACATAAACACGATAAGTACTAGGCTACCGTGGAGTAGTGAAGCCGGAGGCTGAGTGTAGAGAGTCCGTAGGCTAAATGCAACCCGAAGGTTAGGTATAAAAAGCTCGGAGGCTGAACGCAGCCCGGAGGCTGGGTATAGTACCTGCAGAAGTGTTAGTGTCGAACACATGCATATAATAAAGCGGTAATAGACAACATCTCAGGCATGGCATTTGTACAGGAATGAAACTACACTACTACAAGAATTCGTCACAGGCATAGTACATGTACAGTTATAGGCACTCGGTCATATACAAATACAAGACACAACCCAATACAAATACGAATACAAATCCAGATACAGAACAAAATACATAGTCGATCTAACGAAGCGGGGAAACCCAAAATGAGGCAAGGACACTGGCCTAATCTCTGGATATGCCATGAAAATTCGGAGTCCAAAACACGCGTACACGCCACCAAAATATATTAAAATATATTTATATTTTTAGAGAGAGAAAGAGAATAAGAGAGGAGAGAGAAGAAAGAGAAAGAGTTAGAGGGAGAAAAGGAGAGAGAACTAGAGAGAGAAACATCTATAGAGAAAGAGAGAGCTAGGGAGAGAAAGAGAGCTAGAGAGGGAAACAGAATTTAGAGAAAGAGAGATGAGAGAGAAGATTAAGAGAGAGGAGGGAAACGAAAAGAGAGAGATGAAAGAGAGAGAAAAAAATATCCCCCTGTTCATGGCCTGGCATAGCCAGATCGTGGCCAACCATGCCCTGGCCGCATGACCAGGGACAACGGGGGCGCAGGCCACCGAAGGCCGGCACAGGCCGGGGTAGCCGTAGGCCACCCCCAAGGAGAAGGGGGGAGGAGGTTAAGGGGGTGGGTTGTGATTAAAAGAAGGAGAAGAAGATGAAGATGGTGATAAAGTTGTTGGTGTTGGAGATGGAGGAGAGGGAAGGAATTGGGGCAGGAGATGGCCAGAGTGGCCGCCGGCCGTGGGGGCATGCCGGGGCTGGGTAGAGGCGCCTAGGTGGTGGTCGGTTTGGAGTGGAGAGAGAAAGGGAGAGATAAGATCAGAAAGTGAAATTAGGGGAGAGAGTGAGATTTTGAGAGAGAGGAAGATAAATAGAAGAGGGAGGGGAGAGAATTTGAGAGGGAAGAAGGAGGAAGAGGAGGCGGCTGCATTGGCCATGGAAAGGAGAAGGAAACGAGAAAAAAGAAAAGGAAAAGGAAAAGGGAAAAAAAAGGAAAAGGGGAAGATACTTTGGGGTAGGTTGAGTGGTGAAGAAAAATAGGGAATAAAAGGAAAAACAAAAATAGAGAAAAAAGGGAGTGGATGAGAAAAATGGGGAAGGAAAGAAAAAGAAAGAAAATAAAAATCTATAGATAATACTTCGAATCTGGGAAAATCCCAAAACACCAAAAAATGTCGAAAAATTGAACTAATCCGGAAAGGTCTCAAAAAATTCTCAAAATAGTAAATAATATTTTAAGATGCATGATGAAATCGATTTTCAGAAATTTGATCTGGTTCTCAAAATAATAATCCTGAAATCTAACAGCCATATCGGTCGACACCAAATCTGGCTAAACTTCAATAAATTCAGAAAATTTCCTAAAAATGTACTAAGGTAGAAAATGTAATTCTAAGAAATAATATGAAAGCTAATTTTAAAAATTTGACTTTGTTTGCAAATTAAAATTCCTGGAATCGATCGGCGACACTAGTCGACACCGGTTTTGAAGATTTGCAATTTAATTCAGAAAAATTTCAGAAAATCATAGAAAATTTAAAATATTAGAAAATAATGTTTGAAACTGAAATTTCTCAAATTTGACTACCGAAAATATCAAATTTATCAGTATACTGAGATTGGATCCCCGGTTCAGATTAGGGCTGACTCCGATTTCATGAATACGGATCAATGCAAAACGATCACATAAATAATCATAAAATAAAAACAAATACAGGAAGTGAATCGAAAAAATACGATCGAGAATCTAAATATGTAACTAAGTACGTATTCCGGGAACGGGGTGTTACACCAGATTATTTCTACAATTTAGGTGCAGAAAACTAGTACCAAGTTGTAGTGGGTGGTGCTTTTTTCTGATACATCAGTAGGTGGTGCTTTCCAATACAACAATTGGGCCTGTCAACGAATCGGGTTCGGGATGGGTATAGTTACCCGGAGCTAGACCCGATTGTCATTATAGGTACCAGACCGACCCGATTACTCGTGGGTCCAGAACAATTGTTCCCATACCCGCCCCGTTTAGTGACGAGTGCAGACCCGATTACCGACCCGACCCGATTACCTCACCACCAAAATCTAAGGTACACTAAAAAAATTGGGAAAAAAACCTCATAGGGAATAATTCAAAAACGGCAAATCAACTCAAAAGATGAAACTTCTCAGATCTCACAAATAAATTAAAAATAAAACAAAAATCAAGATCCCATCGCTGACTATCACCTTTGCTGAAAAATTTGTTCTTTTCCTCGTAGTTCCACACACACACAGAGAGAGAAGAGAGAGAGAGAGAGAGAGAGAGAGAGAGGGAGAGGGCAAAACAAGCATGCAAGAGAGAGGCACTGAGAGTGATTCAACACACACCAGATCGCTGAGAGAGTGAAAGGGATGGAGAGCGTGAGTGAGAGGGTTACGATTATTAATTAAACAAGTTCGGATCTAATCAGGATGGTCAAGTAAAATCAGACCCGACACGTTTACTAATTAGGTAAACAATTCGAGTCCTATTCGGGTCGGCCGGTATATAATTGATTGTCAAATCCATCTAATCAAGTCTAATGTGGATAGAATAAGGGTCCACACCTGACCCATTGCCAGGCCTAACATCAAACCCATGTTGAAAGCAATCTAAGAGATTAAAGCAATTCAGGCCCTGTTTTGACACTGGACCCCCGCCGACCTGGTTCTAATCTCATCATATACAACAAGAACCCCCTCCAGCCCAAACTGACGACAGTGGGAATATGGGCCCCACAGCGACTAGCCCGCAGAATCAGATCTGACCAGACCAGCACGACACGAGGAATGAAGGCTCAATCTTGACCCTAAACACTAGGGATTTCCTTTAATAATAGAGAAGGTCACGCTCACTGCACAACACACCGCCGCACCATCATCTCAAAAGGATCGGCAATTTTTTAATTTTAATTTTAATTTTAAAAATTTTTCAACACAAGCCAAACGCCAACACCACCATCATCCCCTTCTCTTTTCTTCTCCCACTAAAACTTCACCATCTCTCTCTGAGACACCGCAGTACGCGGCCATGGCCAGCGCCCCCTCCTCCGACCGCATCATCCTCGCTTGGTACATTGCAGTTTAAACATCATAACACATCACGACACTTTTTGTTGTAATGCCAAAGAGAGACCCAACAATCGCTCTTCTCGTTTTGTTGCAGGGGTTCGGGCGAAGATGGGCAACTGGGGATGGGCGATTCGGAGGAGAAGGAATTGGTCTCCGCCATCAAGTCCCTCGAGCCGTACCGCGTCACCTCCGTCGTCGCCGGCAGCCGAAACTCCCTCGCTATCTGCGATGATGGCCGCGTTCGTATTTCCTTTTCACTCTTAAAGATAATAAGAGAGAAAATAATAATAATAACAATAAAAACTATATATTTTTTTGCAGCTTTTTACTTGGGGATGGAACCAGCGGGGGACGCTGGGCCACCCGCCGGAAACGAAGACCGAGAGCGTCCCCGGACTCGTGAAATCCCTTTCCAATGTGAAAATTGTCCAGGTAATGATGAAAAAGTTTTGTCTGGCTTTTGTGTTGATAGAAAACTGCGTTCTTGACTTTTATGAGCTGAGCTGCCCATGCCATTTCAGGCGGCTATTGGCGGGTGGCACTGCCTGGCAGTAGATGATCAGGGACGTGCGTATGCATGGGGTACGGTCTAGTATTTTACTTGATTCGATCATTTTGTTGGTACTAATTAATGTTGTTTGTTTGGGAATTTTAGCCTGTTTGATGAATTCTATTTAACTTCTTGTGCTTGTGGGACAACAGGTGGGAATGAGTATGGGCAGTGTGGGGAGGAGCCGGAGAGGAAAGAAGACGGAACTAAGGCTTTGAGGAGGGATATTGCGATTCCGCAGCGGTGTGCCCTTAAGCTCTCTGTTCGCCAGGTAAGGAAGCAGATTCCTCACAAATAGAATAGACTCCTTTGGATAAGAATTCTTTAGGAAAGTTTAGTTATGACCATTTTTCTACTTGTGGGAATCATGATATGAAATTCCTTATTCTGTCAAGTGGTGTTAGTTGCTATGATTCTTCTTTTTGTCATTTTGTATATCTGTTGTGAATAAGCCTACTATTTCTCTTCTTTAGCATTAGGAAACATTCATTAGGAAACATTGAGAAATATAGACACAAAAGAAGTGGAATTGTATGAGTATAAAAGGCGAAGAAGTATAGTAGCAAAAGATATGGCCTCAAATATCCTAGAAGCTATCCCTCCATGCATAACAGTTCATTTGGATGCTACTAAGAAGGACAAACACAGATACAATGTGACGCAGACATATAAGAGGACAAACCTTTCCAAGGTAGCATACGGGGATGTGGTAACTTGTATGTGTTTGTGTATGTATCTATATATAAATAACATCAAATTCTTAGAGCATGGTTTTAAATACCGGATGATTTCAATATGTATCAGTAAAATCATATTGGGTTTGGGATACTTGATATGATATTAACTGTACAATATCGTCATCTTGGAGTTGATATTGCCAATATGTCTGATATTGCAGATATTAACGGCCAATATTAACGATATTGATACTAAAACCCATTTTATTGATACCGATACCGATACCGAGATTTTAAACCATGCCCTAAGATTAAGACCATTATTTCAAATATCGGCCGATTCTGATACATATCGGCAATATCGTATCAGATTTTTATGTTCCCGATTCAATATTAACCCATATAATATTGGCCGATATCGGGGTCGATATTGCTGATTTGGCAGAAATTGCTGATATTGATACTAAAATTCATTGGCCGATACTGACGCTGATACCGAGATTTTAAATCATGATTAAGACACGTTATCAAAAGTAGAAAGAAAATAAAATAAAATAAAATAAAATAATGATTTAAATTCGTAGGTTCTAGTCGAACATGAAACCTAAAATTCCTCCAACCTAATACTTTCCCTACGAGCTTATGATGCCCTTCACATGTTTGCAAGGTATTGAGATTCTATTAATATTGTATCCAACTTATGTTAAAAGGATACTTTTTTATGTATGATCAAGTAATATATGGCTTCAAGATGTCTGCACACAACCTTCACATTTCTTTTTTAAAAATCGACACTGTTTTGACAAATAACTTTTGGTCTTTTTGATGGCACATGGCTTTGATGTGTCTGATAAGTTTTGGCTATGGTGTCTAGGATGTGTCAAACATCGACATGGGGCTCACTATGAAGCTTCTATGCTTATTAGATACATTTCTTGTCATAAGGTATAGGAGAATCACAAAAAACTGTATTAAACCACAAATAGGTTGTGCTCGAGTAACTGTTTTGTTATGTTAATGATCTTAATGCAATAGCTAATGGAAGTGCATACTTTGATAATCTTGAATGCAAAAGTTAATGAAAGAACTTACTTTGATTATCCTGAATGCAAAAGCAAATGGAGCACATACTTGGGTAGAAATAAAAAAAAGCAAAGAATTATAGTATTTCGCTTTTACTGCCTAATATCCATATTCTGTTCTTATTACTGCATCATAACAAAAAAGTGTGTCACCAATTGGGTTCAAATAGGCAGTCGAAATGGTTAGTGGGCTTATGGAAGGGAGAATAAACGAACATGCCTTTTCTATGTAATGAGTTTTACTGGAAACTGCATTTTACTTGTACGAATCGTGAGAAATTATCTCATTTGATATGGGATCCAAAAAACTGACAGTGCATCTATCACGTGTTTTTCTACACCTGAGCAAGTCCTCCCGTGCCATATTTGACATCTTATTTCCTTGACTGTGATTAGAATTTCATTACGCCATTACCTTCGTCCACCAAACGATAACTACAACCATCTTTACTTGTTACAGTTGTTCCTGTTGACCCTTATTTGTAAATGAAATCCATGATGTCCTGCATTTGTGTTAGAGAACCATTAGGATCCTTTTTGTTGTAATTCATTTGTTCTTGTATATGTCTTGCTATTATATTTTCTGGGTCTTATGACATACTCCAAATTTGGTCACCTAACTGTTCCTGTAGTTAAAACATGTCTGAGAGATTGATCCTGCGTAGTCTAATTCAAAGTTCTGCGACTTGACTTTTTGGTTGACTTTGGAAATGTTCAAGATTTCAAATGGACTACCGTTATATTGTTATTTGACAGTGTTTGTCTCTCCATGATAACTTTTAAAGCTCGGTCTAAGTTATGAAAGAAATGAAGGAGAGAAGAAAAAAGGGCAGAAAGTTGCCTTTCATTGCTTGGTTGCAACAGAAATAAGAAAGGAAAATAACGTGAAATGGAGTTCTGAATTTCTTTTTTTACCCCTTTATTTCTTGCTTTTTCTCTTTTTTCTTCTCCAACATAGTAAAAGTGAGAGAAGCCCCATAGGATCCTGAGACTTATTGGATACTTCACAGGACTCATAATATCGTTCTTGGGCGTTGGAGAATCATGCTATATCATCCAGATTTAGTTTGTGCTTAGCTAGATGATTGTTTTCTCTTGAATATTTTGTATATTCCAAAGAATGAAAACAACTTTTTTTTTTCTTTTCCTTTCTGTTTCTCTTTCTTATCACTTCTTTTTGTTAGTTTCTTTTCAACCAAACATTCGAAGTGCTTTGCTTTGGCAATTACCTTCTTCTCCAATATGAGCATGCAAGTGTCTTCTTTTCTCTCTTAGGATTCAACTCGTGAACTGTATACTATTGCCATCTCTTCACTAACATATACCTCCTCATCTATGTTTAGCCTTTGTTATTGTCATCTCTGTCTTTAGTTAAATGCATTATGCAAACAGGCTGGAAGATTTGTTAGCCTTCAGTGACAGTATCCATAGATTCTTTATACTTTCTTGTTTTGTCCTTTCTATAGAGATTAGGCATCACTAAGAAACATAACCACTGTGTTACTGTCAAATTACGACCTCCAAATATCTTTTTCCTTTCTCTAGAGTGTGTTAGGATTTGCTTTTAAAAGTGGATGTAGTTGTTGCTTATTTGCGTCTTTTTTCAGTTGATGAGTTAAGCACATGTCTCCTTGTCTTGTAGGCTTTCTAGTTAATTGTTCGGACTTACTTGTATTGAATAATTTTGCATGCTCACTAGATGCTGGCTTTACACTATCTTGATTTGTCCTTTTCTATGAGATTATGAGAAGGGCATCACTAAGAAACATAACCATTGTGTTACTGTCAACTTACGACTTCTAAATATCTTTTTCCTTTCTCTAGAGTGTGCTAGGATTTGCTTTTAAAACTGGATGTAGTTGTTGCTTCTTTGCGTATTTTTTCAGTTGATGAGTTAAGCACACGTCTCCCTGTCTTGTAGGCTTTCTAGTTAATTGTTGGGCCTTACTTGTATTGAATAATTTTGCATGCTCACTCGATGTTGGTCGGAGAAAAAGTGGTGAGCCACTGATATGTTTTCGGCTAAGGCCATAGGTGAACTCAATCTTCTCATTGCTCAAGGAATTGTAAATGTTCATTACATTTTGTTTCACATGACCACTTTTCTTTTTATATTGTTTTCTCCATTTACTTGGTTCTCTGTTTCTATTCTCAAGTTGATTTGAGAATCTCTCTAATTCTTGCTGGAGGACAAATGGAAGAAGAAATGGTTGTATTAGAATAAAATCACACCTGGGACTCCATGCGCCTCCACTAAGAAAGTTTATTGTTGGTTGTTGATTGGTATGCATTCTTAAATTCCTTTGAGATTGTTCTGTGGATCAGTGAAAAGCTTGGCTAGTGACCAAACGATACACCCACACCACATATATGACATTGGTTAGGTGGTTACTTTGATTGAAAGTTTATAGCATCATAAAGACACTTGGGTGTTTTCTTAGATGCATGCCCAAATTTACTTCTAGGATTCAAGAGCAGAAATACAAATTAGCAATCTCTATGTCGCGCCGAGTTCTTCTTTACGTCAAGATCCCAGTATAAAAGTGGAACTATAGGACCACCACTCAAAGTTGTTGACGTAATAGCTATATTGACTTCTAAGGAGATTGAAGCAGAAAAATTAAGTTGGACAGCCTGTAGAGGTCAAGGAGATGGATGGTTTAGGGCAAGAGATGATGGCTCATTGCTTGCTTGGAGACTTGATTAATTCTTGCATGGTGATGGGTTCTACATGTCTTTATGTTGGGCAGGGAGGGGGAACCTTCTTTCCTGTAGAAATTTAACCCTAGCTTGGTGCGGCCTAAACCGGACGGGAACTGCTTATGTGGTTCAGCTGTTTGGTGCAGGTGCAACCAAGCCTGGTTAGTGGGTTGGGTTAAAACCTGTTAAACCAATAGAGATGTTCTTGCTTGTAGCAGTGCTTGCATCGGAAGTTTATTAATTTGGCAGCTAATAAATTTGTTTGACTTTGCATCTACTAGACATAAAGCATTCTCCATGGGTGCCTACAGGATAGGTTTACATGGATCCACCATCTGGACTTTGCCGTGAAGTTCTGTTTGCTGAGGAATTCTTTTTTTTTTTAAATTTTGAAAGATGTAGTAATTGATTTGGCCTGAAGCACTGTGGTGTGAGTCTACAGGCATGTTGATCCAGGCAGAATGATTTGAGACCATCTGTGTGAGATAATGTTAGACAGAATATGATAGCATGGGTATTCATTTGTTGAAATTCATGAGGTAGTTGAGGGCGTTCTTATTAATGCCGAGCCAAAGATCTGGGAGGTTATTTTTGACAGCTAATAAATTTCATTGACTTTGCATATACTATATATGAAGTGTCCTCCATGGGTACCTATGGGATAGGGTTACGTGGAGCCACCATCTGGGATTTGTTATTGTTAAGAGTAGTAGTAGGAGTAGAATATTGTAAACGAAATTGATATGCTCTGATACTAATTATTGTGTGCCTAACCCGAGATATCATACTTACTATGATATCAATAATTGGGAGATACAAAATCCCCACCGACGACCTCAAGCAAGCCATGAGATCGATTACCTCGAGCACATAAGATGAATATTAAAGATATAAGAAGAAGAACACACAATTTAACGTGGTTCGGCCCAAACTTGACCTATGTCACGGGGAGAGAACTTGAGAGAGCTTTATTAATAAACTTGATACAAAGAGATCTAATCTTCCTCTTAATGATACAAGAATATTCACCTCCCTTTGAATCTACGCCTAGATTATAAGAGTATACTTTCTCTCTATGCACCTTCACCTTGCTCCTCTTTCTTAGCTTTTTAGGGCCTTACATTGTTGTTCACCACAACTTTCTTCTGTTTTTCTGCTCAACCTAAACCCTAGGTTAAATACTTTATTTATAGGATTTTATAATACAACTCCTATTTGGACTATGAGATGATCTTGGCCATTGGATGCTTGAAGATTCTTGATCAATCCTATTAGGAGTTGATCTCCTTAATCTAGAAGGACTTTAGACCCTTTAATCTTTAAAAATAAATCTTCATTGAATAGGAATTGAATCCTATTCATACTCTTGAAATGGAAACTCGTAATTGCCTGAAAAGGAAACTATTTCACCTTGATTTGCTTCTTCTGCTTCAAGCCATCATCTTCTCCAACTCAATTGAATTTTCTTGGACCATCATATCCTCTTGAAAAACAAGACAAAATCCTAACAATCTCCATATTGACTTGCTTTTCAAGTCTTTAGCAAAACAACTTGAGATTTGGGATTACTATCGTAATTCTTCCGTTGGTTGTAATTATATCGTGAAGCCTTTAACACTCTTGTCTCCTCTTCCCGGAGCCTCTGACTGTTCACCGCCATGCCTTGGGCCATCTCGAGCCTTCGCGAATGCACCCTTTCTTTAGTCGTCCTGCAACACTTAGACCTGTTGCAATTTTCTTTGAAACTACACCTCGAAGTGAGTTCACTTCAAACTTTTTATTGAAACTCCTTGACCTAGTTTCTTTCCTTTAGCTTACATTGCATCACCATCACCACTAGCAAATTCTACTTTGTGACGCCTTACCGGCCATAGGGCCCTGCCGGTCTTGAGGCAATCTGCCTCTACTTCTGCTATGGTCTTATCAACTTTACACGAACATTGTCAAGAACTTATCGTGACATGGTCTTCCACCGATCACTTGGTGATGGTCCACCTTTCATTGATGTTTTAACCTTGAGACTTACCGTCTTCACATAATTGCCATGTTCTTATCGGGCCTTTCCGCCACACACTGCTATGGTCTTCCTTTCATCAATCAGGGCTACCATCCACCATTGCATTGATTTTTGTCAGATCTATTTCCCTGCTATTGATAATCTTCAAACCTGATAGATCCACCAATGCCTGCAATAATCTCCATTGATTCCTTTAACCGATCTATACAGAACCTGTATCAGACATTGAAATCTCTTCAATCTGCACCCACCATTGCATTCAGAACATTGAAAGAACATAGGGTTTGACACTTTGATCATCTGAATCCGACCACGATTGCACGATCTACCTTCCGATCAATCTCGTCCGTTGATCATCTTCATTACCTTCCGCTGTTTTTCCTTTGACTTGCTGCCGCAGCGAGCCTCGATGGGATGCCTTGTGTGATGCCTCAGTGAGCTCGTCGAGCTCGTCTTGCCGTTCGCCATTGGCGATGATCGATCATCTCCGCGTCTACCGTGTTCAGATCTGAACATCATTGAGCCTCGACTCTACCTTGATCAATGTACTCCAAAAGTCATTAATTTTTACCTTAGAACAAATCTGAATTTTCTTGTTATCTTCTTCATCTTGATGCCTCCGCCAAACTCCATTGACTTGACATCTTCTTCTTCATTTAGAGCACTCGAGTCTTGAACGAACACCATCAGCTCTAATACCATTTGTTGTAAATAAAATTGATATGCTCTGATATCAATTATTGCGTGCATAACCCGGGATAGCATACGTACTATGATACCAATAGTTGAGAGTACGAGATCCCCACCGATGACCTCAAGCAAACAATGAGATTGATTACCTCGAGCACACAAGATGAATATTAAAAGATACAAGAAGAAGAATACACAATTTAACGTGGTTCGACCCAAACTTGATCACGTCCACGGGGAGAGAACTTGAGAGAGCTTTATTAATAAACTTGAGACAAAAAGATCTAACCTTCCTCTTGATGATACAAGAGCATTCACCTTCCCCTTGAATCTACGCCTAGATTAAAAGAATATACCTTTTCTCTATGCACTTTCACCTTACTCTTCTTTCTTGGATTTTTAGGGTCTTCTTGACTTTTTAGGGCCTTACATTGTTGTTCACCACAACTTTCTTTTGTTCTTCTGCTCCACCTAAATTCTAGATTACAATCCTTTATTTATAGGATTTTACAATACAACTTCTATTTGGACTATGAGATAATCTTGGCCATTAGATGCTTGAAGAATCTTGATCAATCCTATTAGGAGTTCTTTCCTTGATCTAGAAGGATTTTAGACCCTTTAATCTATAGAAACAAATCTTCATTGAATAAGAATTGAACTCTATTCATACTCCTCCTGAAAATAAAACTCGCAATTGCCTAAAAAGGAAACTACTTTACCTTGATTTGCTTCTTCTACTTCAAGCCATCGTCTTCTCCAACTCAATTAGATTTTCTTGGACCATCATCTCCTCTTGAAAAACAAGACAAAATCCTAACATAGAATACATATTGTATTAGAGTTTGTATTAGAGTTATACTAGAGTTTGTATGCCCATATATACTCGGGCAATTACCATCACAACAATTCAATTCAGATTTTCTCTTTTTTCAACATTGTAACATGGTATCAACGCAAAATTTCTGATCAATCCCCAATCCAAATCCTCTTCCCACAAATTACACTTTTTGCAAAACTAAAAAAAACCTCTCCGAGTCCTCTGCAGACCCACCACTGTCATCCGCATCATTACCATAATCCGTAGCAGCATCACCAACATCATCCGCATCAACGACGCCCTTGCCCTTGTGTGTGTGTATTATATATAGGCATACAAACTCTAATATAACTCTAATACAAACTCTTATATAATATATATTCTACTTCTACTACTATTAACAACTATTATTAAAAGGTAGAGCTAAGTGTTTTGACAACTGACAGCCCATACATAAAGATAAAGGGGAAAAAAATTTGTCCAAGAGCTCCATTAAGTAAGCTCTTGAGACATGACTCTAGGATATGATCTAGGCATCTGTGCCACAGATTGGCAGCAGACGGAACTACACCAGCAAGACTACTCGTGAGCCCAAATCTTATCGGGAGGTAGTTTAATACCTGGAGTGGAGAGAGGCCGTGGCAAAGGAATTTCAAGCATTTCAGCAGACTGGTACTGGGGATATTGTTCCTCATCCGCGGGTGTTCAACCTGTGAGTTACAAATGAATCTTCAAGGTCAAACATCGACCTGATGGTTTCATTTAGTGGCACAAGGCTCGCCCTTCTTGCCAGAGAATTTACTCAAGAGAATGGGATTGACTAGGATCTATGAAGCACGACACGGACACGAACACGGGACACAACATAATTCAAACAAAAAGGAGACGAGGACACGGTAAGTAATATTTTATTATTATATATAGATAAATTTTCTCCTCCTATTCTTAATTTTTTGATTTTTTTCTTATACTTTCAAATAGGTGCATTATCTTCAACTTTTTCAATGATACTTTTCAAAATAGACATTTCTACACAACTCTACCTATTGTTGGCCCAAAGACTTATCACTCTAGTTTTGATGATGATTAACTCATGTAGTTATAGTATTAATAATCTTATGTTAATTAAGTTTAAGATATTCAATCAAAATCTTGGTGTTTAGCTTTTTCAAATAACACGTGTCGATTCAAGAGCTCAAGCACAAAGATCTTATGAAGAACTCAAGGAGTTTAGCTCGATGGAATCAAGATTGGATCAAGTCTAGATGGAGGAGAATGATCACATCAAGAAGACTTGAGTCTAGTGTTTGTAAGTTTAGAAATTTGTATAGTATTGATTAGTTTTGATTGCTCAAGCTTATATACACACACAAGTTTATTTTCGATTTAACTCGTTTTTAGTTTCATGAATAGATCAATGTTTAAAATAACGATAATATTTTTTTATGTTATGTTATCATAGGTTATAACGTAACGCATAACGTAGGTTACACGATTTAATATTTATTTAATAAAAATAAATATATATTATATTTAAGAATTTTTATAAATAGAAAAATAATTTTAAAAAATCTAAAAATATCAAAACAATATATAACACATTTAGCAAGTCTCATAACAATTTTTAGAAAGTATCACAATAATTTTTCACATTCACAAATTATAATTCATAATTTCATCTACACAAACAATAATATGATCCGCATATTCATTATAATTCATAATTTTTAGCCATGCTATTCAATTTACACAGATTTATAATTCAATCTACAATAATTCATAATTCAATCAAACTTCATATTTGTTTAGTCATGCTATTCATTATAATTCATAATTCAATCTACAATATCTTATTCAATTATATCCCTGTGCCCTGCACTCTTTCTGATATTTTATCCCCGATCTCTCT